>CM056170.1:4928509-5136969 GCA_029691765.1 Entomobrya proxima
TCTCGGGGAAAGATGATGGGTGTGCTGCTTGCCACCACCAATAGCTACCCACCGTCATCATCATCGCCAGTATATATACTACTCCTCCTGGACTGCTTTTATTCTTCTGGCAAGTCATAATTTATGGGATACTGGAGCAAAAGCTCAAAAAGGCAAAAAGCCCCAAATCTGGAGAATTTCGTTAGAACAGAACAACACAAACTGCGTGGAATGTTGGTTTGAATGTAGCGAAAATGTCTGTTGAAAAAGTGAAGGATCGATTCTCTGGGAGAACCACACTCTGTGCTCCACGTCGATTCATCATCCTTAACCACTTGTCATCAGTTACTGCCAGATAAACTGATTTTAGAACACTTTTGCGTCAATGCTCGTCCCAAGTTGGAAAACAGTAAAAGGTACTTGTTCTGTATTTTATTGGCAGGTTTTATTTTTTAGGAGTTTTCCAAGAATGTTTGAAAAAGTTTTACATGATGTGTATTTTTCACTGAATGCGAATGTAAATAATTTTTAACAAAAAGTATCTTCCAAATTCATGAGACTTCTTTTTCCACTTCTGGATTTTATTGCATTTTTTTCTTGGATTCCATTTAAAGATTCGATTCAATTTTCCTTGAAAAGGCATATGCAAAGATTTTCCACACATTTTCGTGTTGAAGTTGCTGAAATGACTTTTTGTTCGAATGAAAGAATGAATACTAATTACTCTGTAAACGGTAAACTAAAAAGAGGTTTTCACAGTTTCAAACCACTTGACATTCGCTCGGGGCTCTCCAGAATTGTGGTTTGTGACACTCGCACAGAGAGAACGAGAGGTTCCACCGTCTTTGTTATTATAGCCTCTGCGATAATTTTGCTCCTGGGCTCCTTCGTCCCACAAACTTGCCTACTTGCTCTATTTAAAGTAGACCGTGTTGGAGTATACATTTGATCATGTTCTGTTCTGGTAATAGAATGAAAGTTTTAAGTTAAAAAGTATTACTACATGGTAAAACGAATGAAGATATTCCAACAAACACACAAGCGAGGATGATGATACGTATGTAATACATTTTCGGTAATTCACACGCCCATTGAATGTGTGGTTATCACGTTACATCTTCATTCATTCTATTATACAGCCTATTTGCCGTGCAGCAGGAAAAGCGAGTAAGGCAATAGGAGAAAATGGAGAAAAAAAGTTGAGAAGCTAATCGAGAAGTTTTCTGTTTGTTTTTCTCCCAATTTTACTACACCAGCAAAGCAGGTAGCATAGTGCAGTTTGTATGGGACAAATAATGGGGCGAGGTTGCCCAAGAGAGTTTCCTCTTTCCACCACCACCACCACCAGTTTTAGAAGTGATGTTGGTGGTGGTGAAAACGAACGGGAAAGTGAAGACATGATCATGTGATATATAAGACACGCGAAAGCTAACTCGTTTAAGCGGAATTCACATAAAAACTTCCATTTTGCGATTACCATTACTCTCACCCACTTTTCAGTCAATTTGGATATTGTCTTATATTCATTTTCTCATCCGCTTCTTTCTTCTTCAACACGTGCGTTTATGCATAAACAGGAAATGCTTTTGTGATGTTTCTTCTATCCTGCGGTGAAGCGTAATGGTATAGTTTGGTTTACACGGTTTGTTATAATAATATTAAAGTTTGCGTTAAAACTTTCTTATTTCTGAAAAACAGACATAGAACACTGCTTATATGTACATTTTTTCATAGAATACACACGCTGCCTTGTTTTTGTAAGATGAAGCTGATACAGCGATCATGATCATGGTGGTTGAAGAAAGCTATATTGGGTGGAGGCTTTAGGCTTTATTTTCCTAAGATGCTAAAACCACGATGGCTTTGTTCCTAAACACAGTTGTTGCTTTCCTTATAAGGGGAAAAAATTTGCTCACCTTGTGTTTTTTTTTCAGAGAACATGATAGTTTCGTATATGCATTTGGATAGGTCACAAGAGACTCATACCTATCTTATTTCTTTTCTTCACATATTATCCCTCAGTTCAAAATGACTACCGTATGAGAAGAAACAAGTACAAGATCTTGTTGTTTATCCCGGAGAAAACTTTGTGTGAAAGGTGCTTATTCACTTCATCACATTTCGATATATTTAAGCTTTTCTAGAGACAGTGAAGAAAAAGACACAACAAGTTTATCCATTTATTGCACACCGGGATTTTTATGTGAAAACTCTTTGTAAAAGTGAGAAGGAGCATGTTGTTGTTGCTGATGATGATGCAAAGTTTTTTCTTCTATATTGTATATCTCTTAGTGCTCATACACACCAACGTATGTGGAAAGGATGAACAAAATGTTTCTACAGGATAAAGCTTATAAGATTGGTGAAAGAAAATCCGCTCCTCTCCAAGTTTTATACTTTGTATGAAAGAATCCTTGTAAAATTCAAGTTGATAGCCGTTTTTATCAACTTTCCCTTTTGTTCCCCCTTTTCCCATCTGTGCATATCTTTATGGATTTTCGTATTATTTTTAAGACCTCGTTGGTATTATTATCATCATAATCCGAAGAAAAAAACTGGTGGTGAGTATGGGATAATATTTTAGTGCGTATATTATGCAGTTGCTTTGAAAGGAATTCGAATGTTTGTCAGCAAGGAAAATGCTTTGATTTAACTTTACGCAATATATGAGCTTTGTGAATGGGAAAATATGTACTATATAAATGTTTTGAATTAATTCTGAACTTATGTATTTCCGGAAGTTGTTTTCATATTCAGAGTTAATTGAAATATTGGTAATGGGATCCATGATTAGTGCCGCATGGGTTGGTGGGTTTGAATTTGAAAGTGACCATTACAGTTTTATAGTTTTAATCGGCTGCATGAGCATTTATGCAGCTTAGCTTAGCCATTGAAAGGATTTGGTGCAATTGTAAATTGAAAATTGATTTTAAAACGTATGATGTATGAGATTTATTTGCGTAATAGAAATTACATGGTAAGTTTTTTGATAAAATTGGAAAGTGAAGTAATAGTTCAAGTCATGAAGACAACCGTGATTCATGAATAGCACATTGATGGACTTTGTTGATTTTCATAAGCTTCAACAACGAACGATTCCCGTTTTCCCGTAACGTGTTGCATCATACCCCAAGACCGGAAGTAAGAGAGGAATTCCCCGTTACTGTTTCTTTTGTCTGTCAACAAACTCCTTCTTTATGCAGCCCACGCTCTCGACATTGTGTATCCAACAAATCACACGTCCATAATAAAATGTATAACAAAGTATTAGTAAAACAGAGGGCATAAAACGAACGATAACAACAGAAAAGTTGAACAGAGTGACACATTCAAGAAACCCCTTATTTTCCCCACATCATCCAAACAACCAACTCCTTCGTCAGTCCCACACGTCTCAACTCTGAATAGCCTGAAGACAGCAGAGTCTTCTCATCGCTTCTATTGTAAAACCGCCTTTGCAACTTGTTCGAAAACAAAATGATGATACTACACGGGAAAAGGGAAAAGTTGTTGCCTTTGAAGACGATGACGGGGAAAGACAAAAAACGGAAGGAAAACACACGCTTCCTTGTAATTCAATGATAATCATCTTAATGATAAAGGGGAAAAATGACAGTTACCTCATCACTCAGGCAAGCAAAGAGGAAAAAGCATCTCGTTTGCTGTTCTCAACATACTCTGCTATACAGAGCGTCACAATCGACATGAAAGCTGGACGGCTTTCTTTGCTTGTGTGTTTGTATGTGTATTCATAATGATACACGGTTATCATACGTGAGCAAAAGCGTACAGTACTAAAATGGTCGCATAATATGCCGCTTTCTTTTGTCCATTCTACTGTTCCTTTAGAAAGGCGCCTCTCAACTGGTTACTGGAATTGTTAACTTAATTCATCAAAATTTCATTGGAAAACAAGATGAAGATAAGGGGACTACTACTATTTGGCAAGTTGTGTGCTTGGTTATCGCACGACCATATTTGCTATTTCCAATTTCATTATAAATGCAATCAAACGAAGGCCAAGATAGGGGAAAACTTTTAGTATCAATTCAGCAACATCATCACTATCACCATCCTTGCTCTCGGTTTCTGATGATGGTCCGATTTCTCCAGAATTTTCTCCTGTCAACAGAGAGCAAGAAGAACAAACAGGGAGCACGTCATACGTCCTCCCGAATTAGAGTAAACATTAGATACAAAGACATCTACAGCCACTCGAGGGAGTCGAGAAGTACAAGTGTAACTTGCTAATTCCATAAATATCAATTAATGAACGTCTCCTCATTTTCGCGTTTCTCTCTCGTCCCATGCGGAGCCTCGTGCTTTCTCATGTGTGCTTCCTCTTGTCGCTTTTACCGTACTTGCTCACGTCCACGTCCCTTTTTCAGTTTTCCCTACGGTGTGTCCGAAAAACCGCAGATCTCATTTAGTGGAAACTCAACGAGAAAGTGTAATTGTAAGTGGTGACTGATTGGGAGTGAGTGATGGAGCGAGACAAAGGGAAAATCTATTCTAATACAACGGCAAAAGTGAAAGATGGATGCGCGTAAAGAAGGGGTACAACTAAACTAAACTAAAAAAGGAGCTCTCTAATTTTTTCATCTTTAAGGAAATGCTACAAGCTTCCTGGCTTAATATTATGCTTGTACGTTGTAGTCTTGTACAATTGTGTTTCACTTTTGCAGCGAATTTCCTTGCGTACGTTTTGTGGAGAGAGGAAAACGTGATAATATGAAAGCATAGGTAACAGACAGGGATGTATAGCTAAAAGTATATCTCACGAAAAATCAGGGAGGTAGTGTGTCGTGCCTTGTTTATAAATATGTGTACGTGTGTGTAGTGTGTGCCCTCCTCATTGATGGTCTGCTGTGTGCACATCATGATGAGAGTGTGGAGTGGAGCCACTCTCTCCTTGTCAAGGCCCCAAGAGACCAATTTAGAGCTGTGAAAAAATCTTTTCTCATCCTGGTAATGAAACATTTTTTTTCCTTCTCCCCTGTTAGCTCGATTTCTGATCAAATATTCCTGTCAGGGAGGCTCCTTTCTCCAGCGACACGTTACATGGGAAATGGGAGCCTGCATTGTTGATGGATCTGTGCACACACTTTCACTTGGTGGCAGTCGGGACTGTTTTGGGTGGTGGTGGTGTACAAGTGTTCAAGCCTTGCATGGTTATGCTGAATATGAGAATATAGCTGACAATACATAATGCAGACAATAGTGCCAATTGTTTTAGAAGAAAAATTTTAAATCAAAAGTTTTATTTAATCGCGTTTAGTTTTTTTTGTATAGAATGTATAATGCTTACATTACATATGTTTCATATTTTACAGATAGATTTGACATGTTTACACAATAAATTAGTCAATACTATAATACCATGATTAATATTTTAATTTACTGGATTGTTCTGTTGTTTGATTTAATGAATATTTCTAAAATACGTTGTTACACACATCACAAAAACCTATTCCCTAAAACTCTAAATTATAACAAGGACACCTACGAATAATCTATTGTGCTAATTACATTAAATATTCACTTGTATGAGATACTTTACCTAAATCTACTTTAGATGCATTTCAGATTTCTGTAATTTTATGTACGTAATATTATGTGACTTACTGTAAAAAGTGTGTTATTGTGATTCTTTTTTCTTTGCACTAAACTTAATTGGTACACAATAAGGAATACAAACTGACAGCAAAAATAGCCTTGGTTTTATTTAAAGTTATTATACAAAGGGTTAGATTGACTGTTTTTGCTTTTATTTACAGCAGTTCATTCATTAATCTTTACTCACATTCAATTTTTAGAAATATGTATGATGTATAATATGTACAGTTGTTATTGTATAAATACCAAATGTTTCGTTGCTGAATGTTTTACTGCAAATAGACTGTGATATTACCATATTAGACGATTATCGTGTAAAGTGAAAGTATTTTGTTGTTGTAATGGCTTTTAAAGGATTATTCAGTTTTGCTTCTTACCTTGTATTTTATAATGTTATCCAAGATTTGTATAAACAGCAAGAAAAAAAGAAAATTCAGTAGAGTAATATTTATTTTAATTTGTGCATTAATATATCCTTATAACCTTATCCTGTTAATATGTATAAGTTTATGTGCTTACTAAAATGAGTATGATCAAAAGAAAAGAAATTTTGTTTGATACATTCAATAGTGGAGAATGACAGAAAAGCACCAGCACCAACCAGTGGCAGCCACAGCAATAAAACACGACAGATTTCCTAAAATACCGGTAATAAAACCTGCTGGTGCTTGCTTATTGCCTTGATTAGAGCCTAGAATAGGTGTATCAATGGGATGATGATGGGGGTGATGATGATCCACAAGTGGGCCTCTTGTGCTGTGGTGCCGATCCTCGTGGTAATGATGATTTCTATCATCTGCAGGGTCTGGCAACTTGTCTCGTTGTTGTTCCTCCGGATCCAGGCTGGCTCTCGGGATCTCTGCATGAAACACACACAAAACATTCATTTTACTCATTCTCTATTATAATATGTTTCCCTGTTGTGTAAATAAGCTTGTACTATGGGGTATTTTAGCAATTAAAGGTAACTTCCTGCTTTCCCTCCCCCCAAAAACATAATCCCCTGTTTACTTATTCATTCTTCAATTATGATTTTTCCTCGTTGTTGGTTTACTTTAGCTTACCGTGTATATGAATAGTTCCTTCCGTGCTACCCATTGAGTTCTGCGAAATACATTTGTAGCCAGAGTAATCCCGGCGGTCGATTTTCCGGATGTGAAGCCTCATCCGGACTCCATAATGTGACAAGGGTTCGTCTTCCATACGGAACTTCTCGTTACCGATTATCATTTCCCCTGTATTATTCAAAAGTCATCGTTACGTAATTTGGACACAAAATGCACTTTTCAAAAGCATACCCCTTTTGCACACGGGAAGTGAGGGAAAAATACAAAAAAGATGAAACGAGAACGAGAGTGAGTGGGAGAGAGAAAGCTTATTTTTGTTGAATACGTTATTACATAAACATTAGCTCAACTCTTGACAGTATTTGTCACGAGAAACTTTCTTCTCCCTTTCCTTTTGCCTGTTATATTCTAAAACATGATCAAGCACGACATGTAAATCAAACTGACTCCTGTACTCTGTTTCCTCACATCTCTTTGACAAAGTGCTGAAGACCTGCTCCTTTTTCTCTCTGGTGCCAACACCTTTTCTTATCTTTTCTTCAGCGGGTGAAAAAAAGTTTACAAGAGGCAAGCGGAATGAAATGTGTTTGACATTTTGTTGTCGTACATAATGAAACAAGAGATATATTACAAGAGACTACGAAAAGCAAAGTGATCATCGTAGTGAGATGATAACGATGAAACGCAGAGAGTGCCTCCTTGATACTCTTTTTTCCTTTTTCCCGTTTGAGGAGATCACCTTGTCGTCTCTTTTTAACTCTTACATATCTACAGAGAAAACTTTTAAAAGACGAAAATCATTTGTATCATGCTTGATACTATCCTTCTTTGCTGCGCACTATTGCCATTAGTTGAAGAAAAATTCAGCGATATGCCGCGTGCTTCGCTTCATCAGCATTAGCACTTCATAACTGAATGACTTTACAGCAAAATGAGACAACAACTTTCCCATCATCATCATGATCACCGTCACTCCAATATCATCAAACAGACGTGTTTGAGACTAGCATTCTTGTCTCCATCTTTGGCTGCTTACAGAAAAGGCAAACGTGTTTTGAAAATTTCCCTCTTCATCATAATAATACGTTGTGAGTGCAGAATAAAACTTTGTCGTTTCGTTTTTTGTCAAAAGATTGTTCCTAGCTGCTTATCAATCTGCTGCTGCAGTGGTGCGCTTGCATAATATGACCCGGTACCCACAGCATCACCGTGATCATTTTTATCAACTTTTTTTCCAGTAATAAAAACAGCTCTTGGCATCGTGTCATAATAATCATGCTCCTGTGTATGAACAGACACTATTATTATGCCGATCGCATTTGCTTTTTTCCATCTAGCCCCACACCCTCTCTATATTTGGAAGCGACAGAGAAAAAACACCAAAATTATTATGAAGTTTTAATGTACTTTTACTCGTCCCATCAAAGGAAAAAGTGAAGAACCCTGCACAAGAAGACATCATATCTTCTTTTTCTCTTTTTGAGTAGAGTTACTTATGAAAAGGTGACAAAAATCTCTGATGACCTTTCCTCAATCCCGCTTTTTTCTTCTGAGAACCTCTTAGCTTTCGAGCCTTCACCTTTGATTCGTGTTGAAAAAATTGATATATGACAGGAGTTGTTTGTAAGTTAAGCTTACATACATATATCAGTAGATTAGGAGGGGAAAAGTGGTTGTGCTTTTCTGTCTGCATGCATGTTGCACTTTGTCGGCATATCCCTACGGAAAAAAATGTTACTCCAAGAAAAGGAAATGCTTTTTATCGTCTAAAAAACGAAACGAGTAGAGAAAAATCTCAGTATCTTCCGGTCACACACTTGCAGACAGAAATAACGGTACTAGAATGCTATCTTGTTTCCTCTACTGTACGAGTAATATAAGCATGTATAAGCCAGTAACCTGATCAAGCTTGTCCAATGCAACAGACATTATCAGGAATTACATTTTGCAATACAAGTTCATATGTCTTCCTTGGAGGGCATAAGTCGTGACAAGCAGGTTGATTCGGCTGTTTCTCAAAAGACTGCGGTGACCGACCAAGGAAAATAAAACGCAATGTTGTTTCCCTGAAGAGATAGTTTTTTCCTCAAATCTTGTTAAAAATGTTTCCTATGAAGCAACCAGATTGTTACGGTTAGTTTGTAGTTGTGTAGGTGTGAATGGTGATAGCGATACAGAGCATCATGGGAAAATAAAGTGTCGGGGTAGCTGCAGACGTATAAATGCAAGTATCTTTATTCAGAGATAAGGACAATAAATACAAATAGGGTTGGTAAAAGCATTTTATTTTTTTAGAAAATGATATGGAGGTAAATATCTTGAATGTCACGAGAAATCTTTGTGAAATTAACCTGCCTGACAGTGGACAAACGTTTGTAAACTTGCTTATGCTTTGCTTTTTTCCTCATTTCTCCAAAACGAACTGTAGCGTAGGGTTAAAAAACCGAGAAACGCGTGTTTGTGGAACAAAACTAGTTTGGAAAGAAACAAGCTAGAAAGTCAAGTTTCCTTTTTAGAAGGAGCATCATCACCACATTACCACCACCACGGCTACCACTAACCAAATACCATCGACAGAAGAAGAGTGACCACAATAATAGCTTTTTGAAACTCACCCACCCACACTAGTACCACATCACAAAAAAGAGAAATACTTTTTTGTTTATCCCCCATCTAATACTGTACATTTTCCTTGGGTTATTTTTGTATCAAAGTGGTTTGTGATGAGGAGCAGAGCATACGGCATACTTGACTGTGCACACATGGTCCAGGGGAAAATACCAGAAGGAAACGAACGTCACAAGGACATAGTTTCCTGCTTTCTCTATTGTGAGTCTGTTTGAAAAAGGCAAAAGGATGTTTTCGGTGTTGTTTTGGTTTTCCAAGTTCCTTTCTTCCTATTGCCTCTTCTCACTTTTCTCCTTTTGAGGTTCACTTGCGGAAAAGAAAGAAAAGAAGTGGCTTTTATTCTTCGTTTTTACTCGAATACAAATATATATGGTATCTCAAACTTTACTGCTTGTCTATTGTTCATTCTATCGGTTTCAGGACCTTATGGCGATCCTGACCTTGCACGACTACAATTTTCACCCAGCCCGGCTTTACTTGTTGAAAAAAGTCATGCGAGTTTTCAACTCGAGAGGCAAGGGGAAATGTACGAGACGGCAATGTATACCATTGAGCAGTTTTGATGAAACTAATGAGATTTTTTGTGTTGTTGTATTTTGACAAGAGACCACACAGGGAGCACACGCTTTTTCGCGTATTGAAACGCAGTTAAGCAAAAATATTAAGACATGGAGAAAGTAGCTGCGAGTGCGACGATGAAGATATGAAGAGCATACACGCATTTGATATGATTAGAGGTAAGAAGTTGTAAAAAGCTGATGCAGTGGAGCTCTTTTATTTTTATCAACGATGGGAATTCTCTAGGAAAGAAGAGCAACGAATACTGTTCAAACACAAAAGTATACAAAGGGACCAATTTCACGTAACCTAATTGAGAAATGATTACATCCCATTTTTTGTTATTGCTTCTCCAAAGTGCCCGCTTCCTTGCTACTATCTTTTAAACTCTTTGCTCTCTGGAACAAAAATAGAAAAAAACCGTAAGGCTAACGGTGTACATCAACTTCTAAGAAGCAATGTATATTTCTCCTTGGGACTGTTTTTTATTACTCAGAGTTCTTTCTCTTGTCTGTTTTTTATAAAAACAAAATCAATTAAGTATGAACTATGCTGGTAAGTGAAAGAGGAAAGTGCACAAACATGGAAGCAAAGTATTTTTCCCACAAAGTTCTCATGAAATCGTGTAATGTTGAATGAAAACCACATACGAATAAAAACACGCGCTTTATTGCTTTGATGGTAGAAGAGATGAGATTAGTGTAACGAATGAGTTGTTGAACATGCCATATTGAATAAGTACCTATATGCGTGGGCAGAAGAAAATTTGTATTACGTCACTGTTTAAATAATTAGTGTACTGGATTTGTAACTTTCATGAAACTATTACTATCTGTAGATTTTTTTTGGTATTTGTGTATGTGTTTATCCGATTAAAACATCAAAATTGGCAGTTGAATTTTCTATGCGTTTGCAATTTTAATTGTTTTTATTCATCTGAATGAATTCTTTGAGGGTTGCATTGGTTAATTTTGAAAAAATGTGAGAGCGTGAGTATTGTTGATTGTGTTTGGAAAAATATCTATATTGTGAGAGGCATTCATTTCAACAGACTGATCATCAACCTGCGGTACAGACAAAATGTGGTTCTGGTTTTCTCTTTTTGACCGGTCTTTGCCTGCAGCAATTTTTAGGTAAAGCCAAAGCCAACAAACAAAACCTCTCAATAAAAATGTTTTCATTGCGAGAATACACCACAGAATCTCAATAAACGAATTGTTTAATCTGATGATTTCGGTTCTCCTCTGTGCGTTTTTTATTGTCGGCAAACCTGAAAGTGAACCAATTTCATTAAAGTCCAACAATGTAAAGCACACTATAATATTTTTAGTTGTGGTTTTTGTGGCCGTTTTAAATTAATATTATAGAGCTCAGGAAATATGTCTACTAAAATATGCTTTGTTGGCTTTATGACGTCCAAGTCAAAACATTTACAATTACTTTTTTACTGTTGTACTTTTAAACATTTTACTATACTATCTTGCAATTTAGCAGAACGCCTACGCAAAACATGAGCTTGTGCTTGGTACGAGTGCCATGATGCATTAGATGAAATGTGTTGCTGTAAGTAAGTTATTGCTATAAGCTTTAAGTACAAAAATATTGCTATTCATTCGCCATTCCGGAGTATCACGTCCTCATTTACTGCTTTACCAAAGGACTACTATTTTTCCATTTTCACCACCACCACCACCATCGCATCCCCTTCAAGCATAACCGTTCACCTTTGAGTAACAACCCAGCGCTTTTCTTTTGAAAGAGCTCACGTGAAACTGCAACGCGCACCGTTTCTCCGGTCGCTTTTTGAACATTGTTTGCGGTTGGAATACATAAAAGTGGATCTTACTACTTATCTCTGTTTGCAAGTCTGTCTTATAATATTTCATCGCTTCGGCAAAAAGGAACATCACAGTTGTGCTTCGTTTCTTTTTTTCTGTGACTTTTATTCTTGTTCTTGTCGGTAGGCATACTACACGCTTTTCCTCTCGCCCTTCACCTATTATCAGTACCACACGTAACACCGCTGTTGTATCTCATAGCCTCCTTTTCTAAGAATGCATTTTTCTAGTGCTCAATACATCTCTAATGTAATGTAAGTATCTATCTTGTATTTCGTTTATATAACAATACGTACATATACTGAACGAGATACACATACAGATACACTATAAGAAGGTGTTAAAAGCAAAAGGGAGAAAGCAAAATATTTTGTTCATTTTTTCTCTTTTCGTTCTGCGTTTATTGTGTTATGCAATTTCTCTCTACCGTATGTGTGCTTGTGCTGACAAAATGGAGAAGAGGCTTTTTAACATCTTGCCACTTTGCACCCCCAACAAGCAGAGAGAGTCCAAGAGCACTAGTAGTACAATAGTCACGTTGTACAGTTTTGTACATTACATTCCCATATCATCGGATATTGCTTTTGAAGTCAACTTGAATTTATTATACATTTTTTATTCTAACCATATCATTTTTACATTTCCGATGATGTGACCTAAACATGTTGTGATGCTTTCACTTTTACACTTTCCCTTTTTTCCATTTTTTAAATATAGAAGCTTCGTTTGTTGTATAGCTCGGAAAACATGTTTCCTATTGTACAAGTTTGGTGAAACAGTTTATATTGTTTCAGTTTCAAATGGTACAGATGTATTTATTTATTAAAAGTTCCAAACTCAAAAGAGAGTGTGTGTAACGTTTCGGTTGAAATGGACGAAATTCCTGTTTCCCCCCAAAATCCTCCATTTCCTCTTTTCAATGGCATCATCATCATCACTCACCCACTCAGCCGATTTAAATTAATTGATAATTGCATGAAAAACCGAACAACGAACAAAGCCTATTAAGGTTTGTCGTGTGGAACATGCCAGGAATTTCAATGAGATTACGACGAGATGCTCTCTTTCTCTCGTAGGCCTTGTTTGGTACAGGAGTACAAGGGGAGGAATTGAAATGCCTTGTAGACAAAAATACCGTACAAAAGCCTGCTCCAGGAAGGAACAAGATCAGTTGTCTGGTGCAAGGTTTTGAGCTGACGCTGCTGCAATTTGAACTAACAGGATTTGCCTTTTTCCTTTTGTGGCTGCGAAGCCGTTGTGCAACTCTCGAGCTTTATTGTTTCTTTATCAAATTGATTGTTTAAAGGTTGCTCTATTAACACAAGCATATATTATTATACCAATAGTGCCTGTTTCAAAACTGTTGCAAATAATTGTTCTGGAGAAGATGACAACAACCATGCAACTGCAAATACATATAAAAGCCTACAATGTCTTGACCGATTAAAAATGTTCTCTACATTTTTGTAAATTGGTTTTGCATTATCCATACTCTTTAAATCCATATTACATTATACCTCCCAGCATGCAAAACAGATTCCTCCAACTAGAGTCAATCCTTCTTCGTTTTCTCCTCTTTGTCCAAAAAGAGATTCACCCAAGTCATTCACATTTTTTCCGTTCATTGCGTTACACAACAAAAAACCGAAGAAAAGGCATGCACGCAACTTTTTTCTTCTCTTTTCCCACAGATTACTACTACTACCATAATAGTAATGTTCTATTATATACCCAATATCTCCCTTCTCACAAGTCATTTTTCCTCTCGTCCTCCTTCTCGTCAGTCATTCAGTCACTCGCAGCAGTTTGAACTTTAAATTCCTCAACTGCCACCAACTTATATTTTGCAATGTGTTTACATTCAGTAACCTCGTATATTGTATGTAAACACCAAGATACAAATAGTGAAATTACAAAGTCGGCGAGTCGATCAGGAAAATTTTTTCGGTTGAACGGGTCCTCGAGTTTTTTCCCTTCCCAGAAAAAAAGTTGAGTACAAGGAAGGAAGGAAGAAGGATGGGAAAAATAGATGGGAGAAAGATCAAGCGCCTGGTAGAGAATGTATTATTGTCTGTCGACAACAAAATATCGTAACATAACAGTTTTCTTTATATATCATGACTTTACTTATCATCATGCTAGTTTATACGGATGAATATCCATCCACCTTATGTTGATCATGATCACGACGATCATGACGAAGAAGCCTCCGTCGACGATATCTGCATTCATGAAAGGCTGCTCTGAAGAGATCACAACTTCCATAAAAGTACAACGACTTGTATGAAATTCAAGAAACAAGTGTACTCGTCTCTCTCTCAGGAAGAAAAAATGGGTTTTCAACAACTATCTTCCACATTGCCAACGTATGTTTCCTTTAAAAATGCTGTGTTGTTGTTCCGTTCAAACTAGAGTTTTGTAATCGTTGCACAAGGAACAAAACACTGCCATGCATTCCCTTACCCAAGATCTATTGCATTCCTCAGATAGTTTTGTTGTAGGATGGATAGACGCTGACGGTACAAGAAAATGAGAGAAAGAAGCTACAAAAACATTTTCCGTTTACAAGCAAAAGAACAAAAATTGGGTTTTACATATGAATAGGGAGAGAAAGTTTTTAAAGCAGGGTGGTTTTCTTGGGTGTTATGTGCTTACTGTTTGCACATTTACACGGGATGTATATTGTTATACGCGGCACATTGCTCGTATTCTTCAAGGTTGTAAAGCAATATATTACGACAACAACGGCAAAATAGAGGAAACAACATATGTAGACAATTTTTTCGTCGACGAAAGACTGGAATGTGTAGAAAGAGAGAATACAGAATTCAGTGGCTTATAAAAAGCTTGATACTACTATAATAATTATTTTTTCGTTACAGAGTCAAGTGGAAAACTGCATTCTTCTGCAACTTGGTTTTAGTATTATGTAGGTTCGCATGGTACAGCCAGTTTCAATCTTTACGTTTCGTATTGAAGAAATAAATAGGTTTAGATAATACATTGAATGCATTCTACTGCACGAACTTGGTGCTGATATGTGTGACGATGATGCATGTTTTGATGATTCCTTTCTAGAGAAAGTTGATGGGTTGTGAAAGCTCTGGATCTTCATGAAGTTCAAAGCCTTTGTGTATGTCAAGCGTATGGTTTTTCTATTGATCTGCTGCTTTCATTAAAGGGATTATACTGGGATAAGAGGCTTATTTACGTCTCATTTTTGTACGTATTTTTAGATTTCGATATGATGATAAATTAACATCCTTTTGAATAATGTGAACGAATTACATATGTAAATAAAACGTGTTTGTTGTGTACATTTTCATTATAAATACCCGGTTTAATTAAGTCCTCGGAAGGAGAATTTGTGTCCTTGTGTTAAATTTCTATTAAAATGTACGTGCCTTGTAACATCATGATCACGGATTTAGTAAACTCGAAGAAATATGTGTACAAAATATTTTGTAATATATTCATCGTGTGAGAGTACGTACATGGGAAAAGCAATATATCATTGGTTTCAGCTTCATTGCGTTCCTCCACGACTCTCTGCTCTACGGAAACTTTTAACGTCTTCATTCTAGTATAGTTTTAGTAGTAGCGGAAACTTGGTACATTTAGCCGTGAATCCATATAATAAACAAAACATAATAAAGCACATAATTGTGTGTACACACACATATTTTTAGCTACTTTTGATCGCGTAATGCTCATTCACCAGAAACTTATTATCCTATTTTAACCTGGTGTATTAGCGTTATTATTATTACTACACGAGAGTAAGCAAATATACACACACAACCCTAACTACTACCAAAAGCATTTTCTTTTCTAAACATCACAGCAGCATAGTTGAAGTAGTAATAAAGGTTCATTTCCAGAGAAAGGGACGAGAAGTTAATGTGGAGCCGATGAGATCTAAGGAATGAGCCTAGTGCCTATATATTTTCCTTTGAAGTTGCAACAAAACTTTCACTTTGTTGAGTAGCATGTTTCACTACTCTACTGACTATGTGTGTACGGGTTTTCGTTGTGTGAAGGAAAACCTTGTTTGTAATATAAACCCATTTTAATGTGGGGAGAAAGAGAGAGAGAGAAACAGAAAAGTCAGTGGCATAGTGGGGATCTACCCATTCCGATTCCTATCTTTTCTTCTGTTTTGTTGCCGCTGATGATTCTAGCGATGCTTAACTCGGCATTAACTTGTTTGTAATTAGAAGCGACATTCCAACGCCACCACTGCTGCGTTCTCTCTCTTTTCTGGATGTTCTGTCTCTGGCCGGGCAAAAATGTAGACTTTCTCTTTTGAGAAGCATGAGCCAGTTTCCTTCCTGATCGGCAACATCAGCCACTTTCGCCACCGCCATCGTGACTGTATTTTATATCAAGAAGTGTCTGTTTGGTTGATAATCATTGCGTTTGTTGCAACGAACGTGTGTCACGCAATTTTTTTTATATCCAACATGTGTGCATGAATGCGTTACAATGCAAGCGATTTCTACATGTGCTCTACTCAACCAAAAGCCAATTTTGTTTCATCATCCCCACCATCAGTATCAAAACGGAAGCAGCCAATATTCACGCTGTTGCAGGCCAACAACCTGCGTATGGTTTTAATTGACAGATAACCTATTATGTACCACATTGCTACTTGACTTGTACGAGTGTTAAACCAGCTCTTATTGACTTTGAGTACGAATCATCCCAATCACGTATTTTTCGACTGTTCATATGGGACTAGGTCACGCAACATATATTAACCCTCTCTTTCTCTCTGTGCGTCTCATACGATTAGACTATAAACTTGAATTTAGGAAACGTTTTAATTCAGAAATTATCGTCGGTTTTGTCGACGAGTCCATTTCAAGCAATAAAACCCACCACACGCTTTATAGCATTAAATCAACCGGCTGTATATTTAAAACATCAAGCAATTTTTGCGTCCAGTCAAACCCATTCAATTGCACAATATTTAAATTTTGTTATATTGCACTGCAGATATTTCTACTAGTGCAGTTATAATGGACATAATAATAATGCTTTGTTGCTGCTACGAGCATCTTTTCTCTTGAACCAAACACTCCTCCTCCGTATTTATATTATCTACAAAATTGTGAGAAATTGTCGATAGTTATTTAGCATATTTGGCAGTGAGGAGGCTAATTTTTCACGCACTCAAACTGGCGTAAAACCCAACCTTTTACATGTCGCCTGCCGGAGAGAAGTAGATTCACGGGCCTTTCTCTCTCAACCATACAAAACGAACTAGTGAACAAGGAGCAAAGCGTTTTCAGTATCATCCCATCAATAGCACACACATCATCAGCAAAAAAAAACTATTATTTAAGCGTTGCACGAAATTCGTTTGTTTGTCTACACTACTTACTTATATGTGTGGAGGTGATGGGTAGATGTACGTTTTATTTCATTTCACCCCAACACACGAACCCTACATATAGCTCACACTATATACACACTCAACCGTGTGAACTGCACTTTTCTCCACTGTCATTTTTCATTTGAATGGAAAAATTACCCAACTAGCATGCACAATATTTTCCCTCTCCACACACCATATAATATTCCGTTCTCCTCCTCTGCCATCTCATACATACGTATATATCCCAAGAGTGACTCAAGAAGACTCAACTCACTCAATTCATTTCTCACTGCTTTCTTTCACTCTCTTTTATTTTTTAAAAAAGAAGAAAACGTTTTTTCTTCATGCTCGTTCATTTTTCCTGTCTGTTGACTTGTCGTGAAAAATCAGGGAAGCCGTATCAAAAGGAAACCTTGTTCATCTTTCACTTTCTTTTATATCCCAAAAAATCCAGCCTCTTTTCGTTGAATGAATTTTTTACTCGTCTCTTTTTGAATATGTGGCACGGCACTCTTTTCCTCGTTCTCATTTTTTAAGTAACAATATACAAAAGACAAAGATCATTTTCGTTTGGAAAGTGAAAGAGGCAGAAAGGGAGTACAAAATCGTGACGTGCTGCTGTACACTGCAATTTATTTATTGAGGGGATTTGTACATTTTTTCGGTGATTAAACATTATTATGCAAGAGAAACGACAATTGATTTCAGTAACAAAATGTCGCAATATTTATTTTTTACACTAAGAAAGCTTGAGCTAGAGCTTGATTCAATTTCTCTTACCAGTCTCACGTGTCCAGTAGTTGATTGCTTTAGGGCTGGCTTCTGACGAGCACTCGAGCGTTACGTCATTTCCTTGTGGTGCGGCTACCATTTGATTTGGGACTTGGATCAGGGGGTGAACTGCAAAAGATTGTAATTAAATTAAAGTTTCAAACTACTAATTTTATGGAAACATTTTGGATAAAAGTATTTTGTTTCGTCAATAATCATAATTACTAAACAGAGAGAAGCAGTTTTGTAAAGCAATATGGAGTCATTGTGTCTGACACATTCATAGAACACTATGAAGCTTGTAAACTGCACGATGATTATAATCTGTAATAATTTTCCTTAATGGGCACAACAACACGCTAAAAAGAGATGATATTTTTTTGTTCTATACGTTTTTTCTTATAAACCAGTAAGGATGAGTGTACAAAAGCACAAAGTATAATTGTTGTTGACACTGAAAATTATCGAGTATACCGTGAACAAACAATGGTAGCAAACTATAAAAAGTAAGTATAGAAAAGCTGTCATAGTCATGCAAAGAGGCGAAAAAAATATCATTTAGCAAAGCAGCTCTGACAAGAAAGAGAAACAAAGGCAACAATAGCTGACTCCCCGGATGCATGCACTGTCGTTTATGAATAAGAGAAACGGGGAAAGTATATGGTCTAACCGGAGAGAGGGTGGTTATGGTGGTGTGTATAACCGGGAGTTGAGCTGTGAGTAAGCTTGTATGCGTTTGTTGCAAGTTTTTGTCTGTTTTGTTGTCTGCAGCAGCGAAGAGAAAAAACACCCTAGAGTCTTGTTTTGTCCGAAAAAGAGAGGAAAGGATGTAGATGTAGAGAGATAGGAACATCAGGAGAAATTAAAAGTATGTGCATAATAAGTATGGTATATAGCGACTGCTTTCAATAAAAGATTATGGTGGACGGATGGGAAAGGAGGAAGAAGGGGTGGTTGTAAATATATGTATGTTTGACGTAATACTTTAGTTTGAATGATATTATATGCTGCTGATGATGTGATGGAAATGATGGAAGAGCAATGAATAAATATTGCGAGTGTGGGGCATCCTACATGATGACAATAGCAGGGAAGAGCAACCAGTATGCTGTGTAATGTCCAAAGGAACAAAAAGGGAAAATTTGTCTAACTTGTGTTTTGTTTTAAACCTAGCGAAACAAACACGTGTGTTGGCATATTTTGTAAACTAGGATGTACCCATTCTCTAGATTTTTGAGCGGAAGTTGCTCTTTCTCTAGGAGAGTTCTCTCTGGATGCTCTTTTATAAGATGATAGTGCTGATTTCTATTAGTTGGTATGCATATTA
Organism: Entomobrya proxima; assembly: GCA_029691765.1. Classification (NCBI taxonomy): domain Eukaryota; kingdom Metazoa; phylum Arthropoda; class Collembola; order Entomobryomorpha; family Entomobryidae; genus Entomobrya; species Entomobrya proxima. Next base: position 4,947,674 of record CM056170.1, read on the forward strand.
TTTATCAGGATAGGAGTATATCCGGCGGTGGTGCTGCTGGTAAGGGAAAATAACAAAAGAAAAAGTACATATAGTTGGATAGATGGTGAAGGAAAGTCGTTATGATAATCAAAATAATGTACAAAAGGGAGGCGAGGTGAAAGTTGCAACTTTTCGTTTCCAATCAGGTTAAGTGGCAGGAGCACTAACGTATTACAATATGCTTGCGTACAAAGTGTGCTTAAGTTTGAATGAAAATAGAGAAAGGTTTCGCCATGGAATGGAAATACTTTAAAAAAGAGATAGTAGTTCTAGATAGTAGTAGTAGAAAAAGACAAAATTCTTGTTTGAAAAATTTCTGACTATTATACAGCATGAATACTATTGCCTGGCTGACAAAAAATGTGTGCATATTCATTAGAGTGATAGAAGTACACACAATCTTGAGTATTATATACAAGAAATCTTCTGCTGCAATGAGGATGTCTCTACGTATGTCAGTTTTGATTGCTAAATGTTAAAACGTCATTTTAGGGAAATCTAAAACATATTATAGTTCATGTAAAACTATTCACTTCTGAGCTTTTAGAATATTCTTAACTTATATCAAGAACTATCTATTTTAAACAAATAGAAAATCTGGAGTTCTTTGGTTGAGCATTGAGGAAGACAATAATGTGTTTTAGGGCAGAAATGCTGTGGCGTAATCAAAAACCACGATCATTCATTTGACAAGTAGGTGTGATGATGTGCGGTTGTGTTGACAGGAAAAGGTACTTCAAGTTCTAAATGTAGGGCACGAAAATGAAATGCGATAGGAAAGTTATTGTTTCGTGTTCATTTTAGATAATAATAAATTGGTATAAGGAGAAAGCGCGGTTTATTGGTAAGCATATTCCTTACGCTACAAACTGCAGCAGTGCAAAACAATTTATATCTAAACCTCATTAGCTTGCATTTTGTAGCAAATCAATGCAAAATCTTTTTGTGCTATGCCGTACTACTTGTATGTCTACTTCAGAATCTAGCTTTATTTATAGTGTTAAACTCGATTTTTTACAAACTAACGTAAAAGTAAACAAACAGAACTTTATAGAGGAAAAGTTTACTTGAAAAGAAAAACTTTCTATCCTTGTGAGTAAAGCAATCTGACAAAATTAGTTTGTAGAAGAAAGGAAGTGACAACAAAAAGAATAAAAAGTCAGCTACTCAGTATTGTAAAAAGGAAAACTTTTTATTGTTCTCCTTTACTGTAAATGACAATATGGTTCTGTCGATTTCCATCTTTGCATGAGTCAGTGGCACTTGTTTAAGAAGAGATTGCACTTACCGACTTGTCTTTGTCTAATGAGTTTCATGTTATATTACATGCCCATCATGGCGCTACAACGTGATATACATGTGTAGAGAACAACTATTCGTTCAATCATAACATTAAGAGCTTACAAATGAAAGAAAAGCAAGAACAAAAATCTACAAAAAATTGAACAAATTTAACAAATTTTGAATTTACTTACAATGCACCATCACCTGTATCCTGTAATAAAGGAAAGAAACGTCATGATAGCTTAAATAATTATCTTATGAATCAAGATAACGCTGACATTGCCAGTAAACAAAGTTCCTTACCTCTTTGATACTGATGGGGGAACGCCATTACCTGAATAATAATTTTGACAAGAATAATTGAATATAGTAATTAATTGGGAAAACATGAATTTTTTATGATGGGTTGAGAATTTACCGGCAATACAGAGGTAAGCCCCCATTTCTGAGCGGACAATCTTTGGCAGCGTTAGAATTTCTCCTTCGTACTTTTTTACTGCAAACAACATTATCATAAGTTATGAGAAATTTTTTAATATGTATTATTTAACATTAAATCAGATTTGTATTTGTACCTTTGCTTTTGACTCCATGTACCCCTTTGAGGATAATTGGACTATCATCCTCCTTCCTCCATGTAATAGTCGGTTTTGGATGACCTGTCGCTTTACAAATTAACTTGGCCGTTCCCCCCTCAGGAACCATCAAGTCGCCTATACAAAGCACATCATTCAGTATGAGTTTGCCCATTTCCCTTTTGTGCTCTACAAGAGCTCGAGGATTACACAAACTTCATCTCTTTCACACAAAAGAGTCCTTCTCAAGGACACACTTGTTATAAAACATATTAGTGTAAACATCTCTTACCAGAAGTTTCATTTGAGATGATGTCGGGTGGAATGACCACTTCTAGGTAGGCCATCTACGGCAAACAGCAAAAGAAAAGGCTGGTTGTTCTTTCACCAATTCATTGTGTCTTAACTTAGTGGCTAGGCAATCAAACGCATTTTAAGTACCTGCATCTTCATTGGTTCAGTGTTGATTTGACACATGTAGAATCCCTGATCCACTCTTCTAACATCCCTGATATGAAGAGTCCAGGTCACCTTATCGTTCATTGTCACGGTAAGCCTCTGGTTGTTCGTAATCACATTATCCTGGATTGCCAGGATTGCCTTGCTATCCACTTTAATCCAGGCAATCTATGGGTATGCACAAACACAGTAAGTATTTTTTGTGGCTACATGTGTCTGCTTCAGTTTGAGACTAATGAGCCGACAGTAGGATTTAGCACGGATGAATATTCAAATATCCATTTTATGTTTTGATTCCAAAAAGACTTGAATTATTTTCAGTTGCACATTCGAAACAAACAGTGGACCTCTCTTGAAACATAAGTGGGGAGAACGCGCAATGAATAACTACATACGCAATGCATGCTTTTTAAAGTTTCAAAATATTTTGTTTAGTTTTGGAAAATTTCAGAGTTTCTACTTTCTGCTAACGAAAACAACTGCCTCTTACACAATCATAAACTCAAGCAAAAATTTTTACAGACTAATTTAATTCTTGCTCAAACACGTTATATAGTATATTCCGAAAAGCCATTGAAGTACCCGTCGCTCCATCATATTCCATCGTAGAATTACTAAAATTAGTTTATTTACTGTTAATTTTAAAAACAAACATATTCAAGCATATTATTGTACAAAAAGTTTTTCGTTTTATATTGAATCCTTTCGATATAACGCGTACCCCTTCCTAACCCAACTTATCTTTATGTACATACTACATACTACACACACACCTAATCCATAGCTGGTCAAAAATAAGAGATGGGTTCTAAATTGAAGAGGTATTTGGGTAAAAAAAACTTGTAGGTTTATCCGCTTTTGCAAAATAACCAGAAAGTGGCAGCAGCTTTTCACTTTCTCTATTTTACTTTACGTCTAGTTCTGCTAACTAGCGCCGCCGCCAGCAAAACAAGAAAGTATCACTTTATTCCTCCTCACCAAGTTACTCCACAAACACACTTCATCCACCACTTGAATAATTTCACCCTCTTCACCATGTAGATAGCTTACTCCTCTATACTGCTATTAACAAAACAAATATTGAGCATAGCGGTCGGCTTTGTTTGGATTTTTTATATACTACGTGTTAGACTAGTGGTTATTATGGTTTTTCCGCGTTCCTTTCTAGTAATAATATAGTAATAGTAAAAAGAAGTGCAAGGAACGCGTTTTACTCCCTATGAATTTCATTCCAACGTGTTTGTACAAAGAGGAGACGAAGAACAAGACGAAGACGGGGTAGACAGGCAGGTTTTCACGAGCAAGGAAACCTAACTCTTCTCTGCGGAACGACACGGACAAAAGTTTCCGTAATAAATCACCTCGTGTGAAATACTATGAGGGAAAGTTTTGTCATGTATTAATTAAAATCTCCAAATATTGTTATTCCCGAGTGGAATATGAGTGGGATTCTCTTATGCATACTGATTCGGGTTATTTTTTATATTAAAAATGTTTTTGTTTGTTTTTTGGTATATTATTTCTAATACATTAAAGGAAGGAAATTAATGAAATTTGCGCAGAAGGGATGAAGGGATAGTAATTTTTTGCAAAACAAAGTTCTTTAAGCATCGTCTAAAGTTTTTGAATCATTGTAAAAATAGAAAGGTAAACTTCTCACCTTGTGAATACCTAGATTGTCCACCTGTGAGGAAAACAAAGATGACTGCGAATTTCATTTGAATGCACTGCATTAGAAATTAATGTAATTTTATAAAATGCATCCACTCTACTCATTACTTACCATACAAGTGAAGCTAGCATCCTTCCCTTGAACTACTGTAACATTCTTTAGCGCCCCGAGAAATGCTGGCTCAAATGCTGAGAATCCTATGAATACAAAAAAAAGTAAAAATTTAAATGATCTGTCAACAGAACCATTTCCATTTCACCTTGAACACACGACCACACGACATGATACAGTGATAAGCGGCAACTACATTATTATGCATGTAGGATCGGTTAATTGGAGACCACCACCATACCAAACCAAACAAAAGAGGCTAATGACCATTCGTCACGATCAAGTTGTGTAAAGTTGAAATGTTGCATAAAGTCAAGTACAAAAAGCTCCAGTAAAATGAAGTCTTCCATCCTACCTGCTGCAACATTAACATGGGACAAAGTACATAAAACGATGGCAAAACACGCATCGGATGATATATACGCGTAATCAAAGGACGCAATCTGGTTCCACCCAGTATGCAAATAAAAAAGAATGGAAAGAAGTTTGCTACAAATTATACGGGTATACCCGTTTTACCTATTTTTGTTACATTCTCAAAATCTTTTGCATATCTCATTAAAGTAACCGCGTACTCCTTCTCAACGAGTTATATCTGGCTTTTTACGACAAGCGTCTAGTAGTAGTGCTTATCAGATTTGAAACTTTTTCATTGTCTGCATTGCATTCTATGCGGTTGTCGGCCAAAAGAGCTTAATTTTTTTGCTAGATATAAGAAACTTTCATTTTAAAAACCCACACGTGCATCTGAATGTCAGAAAGTATTCGAAATATACACATCCGTACCGGTTTTGCACTTTTTATATTGAGCGTAACTTGAGTAAATGTCCGAAAAAAACCAACCAATTTTCACAGCAACATGCACGTTTTTCGTGAATAGCATGAGTCTTTTGCCCGCAGCGATACTTTGACGAAGGCCATTGGAGATGTGTAGTAACGAGTTAGCGCGTTAAGCCATAGATATTTCAAGTGCCCGCTGATGCTCATTCATGAAGTACATGAGAAGGATCAATTTTCTCTTTTTCGACATGGATGAGCTGTTCTACTCCACTCTACTTTTTCACCTTTTACCAGCTAGTGACCAGTATAGAAAATCCAAATCGTGACAATTTTTACACGTACTTATTTTTTCTTGGCAGTTTATACAGAAAAATATTTTATCTTACGGTTGATATGTTTAAGGCAAACCTGAAATGCATTATTGTTCATGTCCAGCAAACACAAAAACCATGATTCTCTGGCAAATGTAAAAATACTACGCGACGACAAGAAAAGATTGGAACTGGCAGGGAAGAAGTGAAACCACGACAGAAAGATGCTCTGTGTTTTCCCTGGAGTGTGAGCAAAAAACTGGCGGTGATTTACCAGGAATGAACTTTCCAGCTTTGTGATAAACGAGGGGAATAGGATTTTGGATGGTTGATGACAAAAAATGTGTGAAAATTGTACCCAGAGCTACAATACATTGTGCGCTGTGCAGACGAGGACGTTTAACCATCTTCACTTCTTATACACTTTCGTCCCCCAAAAAACTTATTGCTTGGACAAACTGAGTTTATTCCTGTGGACATCTAGACAAACCATACCCAAGCGACCTATATCTAATTCAAACATTTTTGTGATTTTCAGAAAGGGGAAAACGTTTTCTCTAAATCGTTCTACTACTGAAAAATTCTCTTTTATATAGGTAATCATTTCCGGGAAAACAATGGTATTGGTTGCAATTACGTCCATAGGTATAACAATGGCAAATGACTAGTGTAACCTTTATAGCAATCTGCCAATGAAAAAACGCCGACCTTGTCGCTTGCTTCCCAATATTGTTTCGTAAATCGTTACTACCTATTACCTGTCGTGTAGAAAATGTGGAGCCTCATATATGCTGGTTTACCAAGTAGCGCAATTTTCCATAATGCATTATTGCACAAAAATGATTTGTTGCAGCCTGGGAGCATTTTGAACCTAAAAATTGGAATTGGATCTAGGATTTTTCTGCTGCAATTTCCCATAAACCGCTGCTTGAAAATTATACAGTAGTAGCCCAATTAAACGGTGGCTTTAAATCATATTGCACTTTATTTTGAAACGTGATCTCTTAGTTAAATTTTTAGAACATCTTTTTATGATCTATGATGGGGCTGCTGGGGAACCGCTTTACTAGCACACATAACAATAAACGTTTTTCAGTTAAAAATTTCGGCTGTAACAAGGCATATTATAGCTCCTACTTTTTGTGTGTCCGTTCTATAGTATTTAGTAGTGTCCCTGTGCAATGGCCGGAATCAATTAAAACTTGTGGGAAAAGCACAGAGAGAGGAAAAAGGTTCTAAGGAGTCCCAGAGGAGCTCTTTTTGTGTTTCCAGTAATAAGAGGAGAGTGTGTACAGTATGCTCATCCTTTAACATAATTTCCGCTATACATTCATTTGACAAAGTCGTGTATAAATGGTTATATAACCAACAGGAGCACGTCTTCCATCATATTACTCATAAAGATTATATATATATAAACTATACAACCGCGTCATCATCATTTTCTGTAATTTTACGTGCAAAAACCCAAGCAGAAAGAAAAGAAGGGAAGGACTCCACAAGTTTACAACATTGTAACATACACGCACACCTTTACACACAAAAGAAGAAAATATCCAGAGACAACGAGGGAGCATCCATCCCACCCAACTCTGATCCAACAAAGGGAACCGAGAGGGTCGGTGGCTTTAGTTTTCACTGGTCGCATTCCATATCTCTTCTCCATCTCACACAATTAATAATATTGCCTGTCCTGCAAAAACGTGAGATGCATCCATGTTACGTGCTCCTATCGTAGGACAGAAACACACAAGCTTGATATTATTTTCTTTTGTATATTTTCATAAGTAGTATCATCGGGATGATGATCATGATATGGAAGAGAAAAGGGCTTTAAGTTTTAAATGCATTTTGTTCAGAGTTACGTATTCCCGCATATATAGTATAATGCGGTAGATTCCCAATGTATCACTCAAACTAACACAAGGGACAATAATAAGCTGCGGAATCCCAACTATTTCGTTTAATAATTTTAGCATGCAGTAGACTCGGCAGTTTGCTGCTATACGGTCTTAGTAGAAATGCTATCCTCCAACTTTGCTGCTTCTACTGCCCATTAAGTTGATCCTTTTAAAGTGTAGCGGAGAGAATGAGCTACTCTTTCCCTTGCCCTTTTTATTTTGAACGCATGCACGGGTGAATGCTACACTTGCCTTCTTGATTTTCTTTTTCACCCCTTTACTCTCTCTCAGCTGACACGTTTCTTCCGCGAATGTAGTAGTATACGCAGTTATATATATGCTTTCTCTCATTCTGGTGACTGCTTTCCAAAGAAAATTGTTTAAAAGAAATTCCTTGAAGTAGCAGTACAGTTTTACATGATGTGTGTTGTGTGTAAAATCTAGCACTTCTTCAAGAGTTTTGAAAATGCATCTTCTGGGAAATGATCTCTTTTGTTGCTGCTGCATGAGTTAGCATAAATGCAGTGGCACAGGGAAATTACATACGCTACACACACAGATTTCAAGTGTGTTTACTGAACAGAGTTTTGGGCAACGGTACGCTTTTTTGAAGTTTGTGTGTGAGTCGCTTTTGTTTTGAAGGGCATGTCATTCTAAATGACCTTCTACTTTTGTTTAATTGGTTACTTTAGTTAATTTAAGATTCAACGACACTTTCCCTGCTTTTCCAATTTTACTTTTGCCACCAATTAAAAATTAATCATTTGCCAGTTCCTATTAATTTTCAAACTAAATAAAACAGCAAATTTTCCACTTGGTAAGTCACATTGGGACTTTCCCGAATCCATTTATATTTTCACACAAGTAAAACGCAAACCAAACAAAACGTTTCCCCAAGCCCGTACGTATGCTAGTAGAAACCGCTCATCATTCTTAGCCGCTATAGAGTTTTCCTTTTTATTCCATTCATCTAATATAACTAACAACTTGTTCTCTCTCTCCGGATGTAATATTTTCTTTAGAGTCGAGCGCACACGATGATGATGACAAAAACGTTGAAACTTTAAATGAATAATATTTTTCCTTAATTATTAGCTTCCTATTGAGTTTCCTTTAGGCAGTGGTGGTGGGAACATCTTGTTGTCATTCGATAAAGGGTAAAAACAACAATGGTCTGGAAAAAAGTTTTATACTTTTTTACTTTAGAAGAATTTTATATCGTTGTGTCACAGTTTGATATAGCAAATTGCTGCTAAAAGGTTTGGTGGTGCAGTAGTAGTAGCGACCTCGCTAAGAGGTTTATTGAGTATCGCGTATCCATTTCTCTATTTACACAGCCACCACCACTCCACCACCATCCTATATATCTTATTTTCACCCCTGCATAAATGCATGTCATATCATAGAATCTTCCGGTTTGTATTCCGTCCAGAAAGGAAATCGTGAGTTCCCCAAGAGTCTTCTTAAGAAATCTAATATTGCTAACCCAAGAAAAAAGGAGAATGAAATAACGACATGATGAGCATGATGGGTGTGTGTGAGATGATGATGAGGACAAACAGAATGCCAACTTTATGCTGCACAACGTGTTTTCTCTCTTTCTCCTATTCCTTTAGCAAAGTTTATTCAGCTTTTTTTCTTCTACTGAAAAGCTAAATGGAGGAAAAGGAGCAAAACCTAACAAGAGTGAGTGGTGTTGACTGACTTGACTTGGTATGTGCTGCTAGAAATGATATTGATCTTTGACACCCCATTGTAAAAACATTTTCATCTCGTTTTCATCTGATGATGTGACTAGTCCTAACAACAACAACAAAAAACACACCAATGTGACTGCTCAACTAATAAGTAGAGGCAAAACTACTTTTTTGGATCCCAAGCAAAATCCATGATCATCATCAGCATATAGCGTTATACCATAGGATCGGGTGGCATGGTGGTAGAGAAAACTAAAACAGCAGTCTGGTACAATGTCTGAGAAAAAACTTTCATAGTCACATAAACCAGCTGTTAAGTAACTCTCACATTCTCGAGTGATCATGATTCTTATTTATAAACAGGGGTTCGCACGCGTATAATATCATTTAAGAAACGAGATGGTAACTTGAAGAGAGACCTCCTTTTCCCTTTAAATGGCACTGTATAGAGAAATACGTGCAGTATAAAAACCCAAAGTTTTATATTCTTTAAAGAATACGACAAAAGAGGTAGAGAGGAGGCAAAAAGCAGAGGTGAAAAACGTTGAACAAGTTCTTTTTCTTTTGAAGCTCTGCTAACACAGCTTTTAACGTATTCACCATTTTTTTGTTTCTAGAGATTCTTTTGTTCTCTTTTGATATCTGACACTCTATAGCGTGTAGAACACGCAGTCATTGTGCTATATTTTGGAAAGTTACCTAGTTTGGAGGGGAAAGCATACGCCTTTTAACACCTTCGCAAAAGAAGTAGAAAGACACAACACCGAGAATCATTGTTTTTCTGGGTGCGAAAAATTTAACGAGATGAAGAAAAGTTTTGCGTATTAATGGTGTGTTTGGTATGAGAGGAAAAGTGTTTTGTGTTTATTGTGCAAACACATACACACGTTCTAAGAAAGTGCGGTAAAAAGGTAAAAACAAAAAAGTGAAAGGGGAAAATTTTCCTGTGGAGGTCTAATTAAGTATTTAGATGAAAATTATAGAAGACCCTTAATATAAAACTTTATCGCTTTTACTTAATAGGTTTGTCACGAAGTCGGAGTGTATGTAGTTTGTAGTATAAGCGGTGTCCTGCTTTTCTTTCTTCCGGAGAAAGTTTTTGCATTGTACTTTCTGGTTGAACACACACACGCTGTAAAGGTTGAAGTAAATAACGAGATAATTAGTGGAGGGAGGAGGAGTATGAAAGAAAATTACCTACGTGTTGGAGGAAAGTGCGCACGTGATTATAATTTGGCGTTACGTATTTAATGGAACCGTGTTTCATGGGTTTGGTTTCTGCAACATTTTAAAAATGTATTTTATGTAAGAAAATGACAAAAAATAAGAAATATGTCAAGGGGTGAATTATTTTTAGGATATATTTAATATCCTGCTTTAAGGATAAATACGTTATGAATACTGAAAGGAATCTGTATAATGGGCTACATTTTTGATAGTAAAAAATTTTAAAATTGCAGTAGTTTCTTTTTTTAATGTCAAATTATATCTGTGCATTTGAAGCATTTATCAACTCACTGCAAACATAGACTAAATATTATATCTACTATGCTAATTAAAGAATCCCACAATAAAACGAAATAACCCCATTATCCCACGATGAACTTTTCCGATTCGTATTCATTACTCACGCAGCAATTGTGTAAGTGAGAAAAGGGGGAAAGTGTGATTTACAAAATGCTGCAATTCCAGCAAGATGCGCCTACACAATAAAATAACAGTAGCAAAACGTGTATGCCTATCATACTCTCGTGAAAACTTATGAATATGATTGCTCCAGAAAATAAAACGTATTCATTTTCATAAGTTTTCATTAGAGTATGCACACAAAAAGTCATCATGAGCGATAAAAAAGAAAACTGCATCTTGAAAAGAAAACGAAATACACTTGGAGAAAAAGTTTAAAATGGTGAAAAAGGAAAGAAAAAAGTCATTTTGGTTCGGACGAAAAGAGTGGTAGTAGCTACATAATATTCATATCTTTGCAGGGCCAGTTGTTGCATCATCATATAGGATAAAGGGCACATACAGGAAGTTGTGTAACTGGTTGGAAAAAATGTATTTGCCTTTTAGAAAGGACACTCTTCTTCTCTTGACAAACCTCGCGACAGTGAAAAAAGAAAAAAGCTGCATTTAGAAAAAAAGAGAACGTGTAAAACTTGACTATGTGCGTTTTCAACGTATTACCAAGTAAAAGTTTCTATTCTCCTTAAAAAATATAAGATGTACTGAAATGATGAAGATTGTAAGAGTAAAAAAGCTAATTTTGTTGGGCGGGCAGGCGGGAATAATAATAATAATGTTTTCTCTTCTTCTGTGTACAGGAACGTTTTTCGGTATATAAAGCATGGCACTTCAGGGAAAGATAAAAAGATAAAAAGTTTTTTAGCTCTTAAGAGAGAAGAAAAAATTATACATCTCCGACTATAATAATAATACTCGGTGGGAACCAAAGGAGTATTCTTTTGATTCATTTTTATTAGAAGAACGGCAGTCTTTTTTCAAATATAACTGTGTGCAGATTCCCCCGAACCAAGTGGCATTTCAAGGAGGTTTTTCTAGTTACAACGTGATTGTGATTATAATATTATGCGTGTTATATTTTTTTCCGGTATAGGGCACGCAATCGGGATACACGTCCAGTCAAGTACAAAAATATTAATAACAAACGTGTTTGTACGAGAGACAAATCTGTAAAGGTAAGAATAGAAGTTTGTACGGGGTCTCTGGTGTCTGGTTTTCTCAACGTTAAACTGCACCTTGTGACTCTTTCCTGTATGAGGTGGTATATATGATTATAAGCGTGGATATGCCTTACGAGTGAGGATTTACGCAAGGGGGCAAAAAAGAGAGAGGAAAAAGCGATTTGTTGAGTCGTCTCCACTTTTCTCTGAAGGTGGTGGTGGTAAGTGTAATAAGCAGCTATATATGATTTGCTTTTCCCCATTTTTATTTTGTTTCTTTTTCCCTCCCGGAAAATCCACAGATTTAACCGACTCCATAAAAGGCAATTACATATGATCCTCTCGTGGAGGGTAAAAGAAAGAGAGAATATAAAAAGGAAAAAGTTTAGCTCAAGTTCATAGCACATTTTTCATAGGGAATTGTTTCTTTATTATTTTTAGCTTGTTTGTTTCGTTCTCCTTTGGCTTAGTGGTGGTGGTGGTGGTAAAAGGGGCTAGGGGCTCACAATGCCCCAAATTGTAATAAAAATATTACAGAGTCTGGAATCCAACCCTTTTTCATTTTAATTCAAAGGGGAAGCTATTTTACGAATTGAAAGGAAATTATTATTAAATAAAAGACTGGAAATTAATGATTTTATTACCTGACCCAACAGATGTTAGGACTATCCATATTTGCTGGAGCCCAATCAGAGCACGCCCTAGCGAGAGTTTCTGTGGGAAGAAAAAAGTACAATTTTATGAAACCTTATGAATTTAATTAATTGTCTAAAATTTATATTAGTTTACAAAACAACTTTTGTGCTGGACAAAAGTCTTTGAGACATGTATGCGGTTACAACGACAAAAGCAGTAGCAGTGCTTATTTTGTATTTACTGTTGGCCATAAACAATACAAAGTTAGCGTAACTGCAAATAATGCGCTGATATTATTATATTATGATCAAAGAAAGGAGAGAAAGCCCTATTGAGTATGAAAAGTATCATAACGTGTTTGGCAATAAACACACAGGTCCTATTGTCGAGTTCTCGTTTTATTATGAACGACTGCTCGCTACTTTGAATAATAAAAAGCAGTCCAAATAGCGGATAAATCGTAAAAAGACCGTTTTTATCACGTATGCATACTAGTAAAAGCAATGATGTTATGTGATGATAGGCTGGTTTGATGATTTCTGAAAAGAACAATCGTGAAAAATAATAAGAAATGCACAGGGGAAAGCAGTTCAACTGTCACAGTTGAAGGAAACCAGATTTTAACGGAAATCGTAAAGAATATGAATATTATCGAGTGTTTCTTTATTCATACTGGAAGCAGCTTCATTGCAGAAAAGATCGCTTCAATAAGTGAACAGATGTTTTTGTTAAAAGAAAATGTAAAAGAGAAAGCTGCTGTTTCTTTAAATACAACACACTAGTGTTATAAAATCGCGTATTGTTAAGACGAACAACCTTAGTAGGAAGGAGCATAAAGCCCAGAGTAGCGGAGAAAATACGATTATCGTCACTGTAATAAAACTTTTTGTTTAGTTTTTGGAATTGGAAGGAATGAGAGGAGCACACAAAGTCAAGAAAATCTCATTAAAGTAACTTTTCAAGAGAATATAGGGAGATGAGATGCATGTTCGAGTTATATGCAACAACATTATGTATTTTATAGAGAAAACCTGATGTTTTTCTTTGGAAAATAATATAATTCTTTACAGCTGTGTGTTTATTATTATTTTTCAGAGTTCCCATCATAAATTTGTTTTGATTTTGTTCAGGGAGAGACGATAGTATTTAGAGATATTTATAATTGTTTGTTTGTTGGTTTTATTTAACTCTTCATTATATGACTATCAGCTAGCGCACACAACAAAATAAATCCATTCTTTGATGTAAAGATGAAAGCAAACTAGTTTTCTTTTCAAAAACTTTGTTTTAACGCCCACGCAGAACATAAACCTAAAACCTACACCGACCCGATACTCTCCAAAGTTGATACAGTGTTGGGTTTAAAAGTAACAAAAAATATTTCATCAGATTTTTTTTCTCTCTTTCTGGTATCAGTTTTTTTATCTGTTTCGACTGCATACAACAAAGTCCAAGGTCGGACAAAACAACGTCGCAAACATTCATTCAGCCGCTAAGCATAGCACTCATAGCAGCACTACTAATAACGAACTATAAAACAACCGTATCCTTTTCTATTCTGAAAGAAGAAAAAACTGATAGTTGTGTTTACCAAACGGCTTTACTTAGGTACTTCAATTGCATACTTTTCGAAAGACTACACATTGGCATGAACTAAAAAATGGACATAAAGTGAACGAATCCTTTATGCATGTAATTTTACAGCCGGGAGCATTTTCATATTTGAGTATAAAAGGGAAGAACGGCATGTTACGATGGGGTATTTATATTGCTCGATTGTATTCCTCCGGAAAAACATAATCATGTTTCTATTATGATTATGCTCTTAGAAATCCGGAATTTTCGTGAACGAACAAGTGAAACCTTTTATTCTAATCCTTTAAAAAGTTTCTCTCTGGCTTTCCCGACATCACTCTCCTTCTGTACCAAAATATTATCGTACACTTTCCCCTTGCATGTTTGCATACATCGACCGGCATGAAAGCAGTAGAAGCCTTTTTGTTGTCTGCTATCTGTATGCACAGTACACATAAATGCGGTCGATTAGATAAACGTTTGCGATTCAGTTTATCAGTCAATTTTTGGAAAAGACTCTTTGGCTGAAGCTTTTACTAATGAAAACGACAGTTTGGACTTTGAACAGCCTTATTTCTATATTGCTATTAGTAGTACCTGTATTGATTGAGCATTTCTAGTTTTGGTCTAATTTTTGACCAATAAAATATGGTAAGTACACAGGTGAAAACTGAAAAGTGGCACGTTTTGTATGAACTTGTAAAATTGTTACAAGGCAAGCTCAAAACTTATCAACAATAATGTGATGATGTTGAGAATTTTGACTGCATTCCCCAACGACAGCCAAGTCAGGTTCAACAACCATATTGATAATAACAATTGATGATGACGAGCAAACGTGGCCTCTTTTTCGCTGTGGAGAAAAGAAGAATAGAAGATGTTCATAGAATTCTGTTCACGTTTCAACTCAATCATCTCTTGGAGGAAAAAAGGGGTAAAAAGTCAGCAATCTTTTTTTCTTGATGTACCAAGAAACGAGAATTGTGTTCTTGTTGGTTTCGTTGAGTTGAGAAATGTAGCGGAATGTTATTACGTGTGTGGATCTAGTAGAGAGTCAATTTTTCTTGCTTTTCTGGTCAAGTAGCATGACAGCAGGATGTAGTGTGGACACAGAGAGGGGTATATCAGTAGAGCTTTGCGTTTGATACTCTCGTACTAGTTGTCTTTGATTGTCCAGTTTGGAGAGAAGGGAGAGAAACTGGAGCAGGCTTTTATGGGGCTTTTGATCTTTGGAAAAATGTGAGTGCGTGAATGGGCTGCTTGTGATAACATGACTTTTCGTTTGTAAATGGAATATGTGTTAATGGCCCGAATTGCATTACCAAACCACATTTCGATTTTGACTGTGATCACGCATTTGGACTTTTTGAATGAGGCAATATTGCATTTTTATATAAAATATGAGTTACATTAACTTAACGACAATGCAAGTTTCACTTGACTGGCACATTTCAAGCTCGGTGTGCATCATAAAATCTTTAAAAATCTGAATTTGATTTTTGCACAATAAAATAAAACTAATAAAAGCATAAAGAAGAAAATTTGTTTTTCAAAAATTATTTTCTTGCTAGTTTTCCCAGAACCAAAAGACTTTGATTCCTTTCCATTTGCTCAACTTGCAAGAAACCATTCCACCCATAAAACCAGGAAGTAAAACGAGTCTCTGTTTAGAATCTCATACATAGTTCCATTTAACATAATTTCCCTCCTTGTGTCAGCTCTCTTGTTTTCTTTATTATATAACATCCCACCCATTCTACTCCTAAAACAATATCATATAATGGTGCTTTTAATGTGGCTCTCATTTCCCCATTCACTGTCAAAATGAAAGAGGATGAAAGATAAGAAGATTATGAGAAAGCCGATATCATCCATAAAATATGAAGAAACTTGTCGGGGATGTCAGTTTCCTGGACGTATATTTAGGCTCGTTTCGAGTTTATGATGAACGTAATACTTATTCCTTTTTAAGACTTAGCGTTGACAGTTCAAAGGAGAAAGGTACACCTTTTCTTCATGTCTTGAAGCGTGAGATTTGAGTTCTTAGCCTTAATGTGGGAAATGAAATAATGAGACCATGCACAATTAAGTGAACAACAATACAGGGCACTTTTGATGTTATATGAATAAATAGGTTAAATGGTGACGTAAATGAATACATACACCTTTTGCAAGGTTTTTGATTACATTTTAATAAGGAGGCAGTGCATAAACGAAATGTAAATAAATCTTGAACAAGAGTATGTGTCTGAAGAAGAAGTTTTTTATGTCTTCACGCCTTTTTGGTATGTAACAAAGTTGATTTTATAAAGAAGTCTGTTTAACCCTAAAAATCTGGTTGCACCCTATACAGTGAGCTATACATTTGTATTGCAATTTAAATTAACTCGGTTGTTATGTATTACATACAAAAAAGGCAATGCATAATAAAATGCTAGAATAGTTTCGTCCTGTCTCAATTCATCGCTCACACATCATAGAAAATATCCAAGTGCCTTCAACGTGTACATCTTAATCTTCCTTTCAACTGTAAAAATCGCGTGTTTCCTCATCATTTCTTAATTTTTCCTCCACGAAAAAACAGAAAATATCCGGAGATCACACACGTTCCATTAACTAACAGATTTGTTTTGGAAAACAGCATACTATGCTTTTGCCAGTATAACATAATGCGAAAGCTAACATGAAAGCCCTGAGGAAAAGGCGGAGAAATGTACCCAAAAAACTTATAATTTTTAATGTGGAGAAAAGAAAAGACGTGCACGTATTTTTAGTTGCATGAAATATAAATGACCGTATTTCACAGTTACTTATGTTTTTTCCTCGTCAGTCATTTTTCATATCCGGTGGGAAATAGAATGAAACATGTTTGGAGTCTGTTTCTTCTATAATTTTCCTGCCGAGTCGGAAAAAAATTATAGCCCTTCTTTATACACTATAGTTTTTTTCAGAGTTTTTCATGGATTTTTTTCCAGGTTTCAAGTTATATGAAGACACAAATACACGGACTTTACCAAAGGGATTGTAGCACTGTTACAGGAGGGTTAGCTGTTTATTTGAAAATGTAAAAATGCATAAACAAATGAAAACTCCACCTGCCCATCACCTACTACATAATATCATTTGCTCATATCTTCTCGTTATTCTGGAAGGTTACAACTTCCGCTCTTTGATACTGACAGATGACTTTGTAAAAGAACCAATTTTCTTAATTGCACTAGTAAGCAAAAAATGCACCGATTTAAAATCAAGCCAAGATATATTAAACTTTGTTGTACTCACCTTCAACGTTACCATTCTGTGTTCTTGTTTATCATGAAAATTCATGCTGAGTTATTTCTAGCATAAATTTTACTACCATTTAAGTAACCTCAGAAAAGTTTGATATCTCTGAAGTCGACATAATAAATGTGATTTAAATTTTATTTGTAACTGTCCTTGTAGCATATTTGGGATATCACTTATTAATTTATTGTAAACTATAAGTAATTCAGAAACTCTTAATCACGCACATGACACATTTGTAAAACTAAAATCACTTTTCCTCACACATTCACAGGCAGCACTTCAAAATAAATCGTACGGGTTCTACAATTTTACTCGTAACGTTTTTCATCCCCTCTTGCCTGCACAAGTTTTCAACAAATTTGATAACATTCTATCCTCCACCGTAAAATTGCTCGAAATTTTAAAGTTTTTAAAGAACACGCAACAATAAAAGAACATTTTCTTTAGATTTGCACACTTTGTTCTTTTAAGGGATGACAGAGTCAAGTAAAATCGGGGCAACTCGAGACGGTTCTCCGTGCTCTTCTCTCAACATCAGTGGTGAAAATACTGCGTAAGGTGGTTGTTTTCTCAGTGTTCACTCACAGCTCAGCACCAGCAACCCAAGAGAAAGTCTATGGTAAGGGGTAAGATAGCAACATCCTCTCTGCTACCATGCTCGTGCTTTTGATCCGTGTCCAACTGTGATTGTGGTTCTTCTAGAGCCGTGCTGCTCCATAAAACGATGCAGGAGAGTGGTGGTGCCACCGATTTTTTTATCTTCACAACTCAGCACTGGCAAAGGGCCTACACTGGAAAAATGGTGAGGTGGATACTCACTGCTACAAGACAAGGTGGTACAAAGACTAACTTGTTCGTGGCAATTGTGTAAAGAACTTTTCCCCATTCTTCGTTCCCTTTCCATTTTCCAGCGCCCAGAAATAAAATTCAGGACAAAGTTGCGCTGATGATGATCATACGAAATGGCCTAGTATGCACGAACGAACCTGGGTTCTAGTTTGGTTGATACAATAACGTGTGTTATTTTGCTGTGGAAAAATTGGTACCTTACGGTCGGGAACAGCGAAATTGCCAGAGTCGTGGTGGAGAAAAGAAATGCAGTTTTTTAATGCTGGAGTTGCGTTTATGGAAAAAAATAGGACGTAGTAAGCAAAAAATTTAGATGAGTTAGATGTCTACTAAAGATATGTGGCCTTCAGAATTTTTCAGGTTATGAGCATGGTTTTGCAGAGTTCTTTAAATATCTTATTAGTGTTTTTGCTGCATGTGTACATAGCATTAGAATAGATAATAGATAAATTGTAGAGCTTGCTTACACAAAATTTAATGTATTTTTCTTTAAATAAAATAATGCTTTATGCATCTTATAACATTGTACTTTAGATTAATTGATACTTTGATTAAAAAGCTAACGAAATCTTTACAAAGGTTTGAGACAGACAGACAGTTTGCAGTGTAAAGTAAAAATCACTAACAAGATTCAGTCAATGCCACTAAATATTGGATCGCTGTTGTAATAAGTACATAGTACAAAATGCCAAAATTAATTTTGTGCAGTTGGCAGTATTGTGATTGCGTAAAAGTGATTCTGCGACTGCCTCAAGTGGTAGTTAATAGATGGTTGAGCCATCTCTGAAGTCATACAGCTAACTACAACCTAAAATGTATCGATCAACTTGAACAAAGTTCGTGCATTGGCTTACCTACATTGTGCTGTTACTCTTGTTTTGAAATAAAAATTTTCAGAAGTAAGCTTTAATGTTATTTTAGCTAACACAACTAAATACACCGCACACCAACTAAAATTTCTTCCTAAATTGCTCAAATCTTGCATACAATACCATATCACATCTCGAAATCATTTGAAAAGAGCATGTGAAAAGATTTCTAGAAGTCTCTGGTTATTCCACTACCCTCCTTCTTATGAATATTTCTAACAGCGTCCCTTCTCGTTTCTATGAATCTAGTATTTCACAGTATGAGTCTAGTATTAAAAATGTAAATTAAAATCAACATTTATATCTCGTATAAGTTTGCTGGTACTTTTATATAGTATTTAATTTTTATTCAATTTTCTGTAAACCATGAAAAAATTTCCCGCATTCAAAGCCCCAAATGATTAACAAGTATCATGTACTTGTATTCTTTTTTCTAATGTTGTCATTCACTAAACCGGCAAGCCCTTATTACGACGACTATTTTCTCTCGGATTCGGATTCTGGAGACTTGTCACAGGCTGGTAAGAGTAGAGGTTATAATCCAGAAGACACTGAAGAAGGGCCTGAGAGGTGAATACCTTTTTTACACATGCAATGTTTATGTATTATGCATAATATTAGGGTGCATGAATGTTATCAATAATAATTATTAGACCAACTGGCTACACGTGTGGCTTATGCATCATAGTTGATGAGGAATTTTCCAAAGCATTCAACGTGAAGGACCCAACAGCATTGAAAAGCTCGATTCAAAAACTGGTAGACCATGCAAGTTGGATTTTTCGTAATGTTGATTGGAATGGTAATGGAAGGTAAGAGGTCTATTCCTGGCAATGCACTGAACTGTACTATAAAACGGGATTCAATAAAATACTGTTGATATTGATATCCTTTAAAAACAGGCCGGATAATATTGGGTTTAGAACAGTAAAGGTAAGAGGTCTATCCCTGGCAATGCAGGCTGAACTGTACTATAAAACTGGTGTCAATAAAATACTGTTGATATCCTTTAAAAACAAGCTTAGATTTCTTATGGGTGGAAACCATATAAGCACGAAACCACAAAACATTATGACACTCCAAAGCCTGCTCTGGAATTATTGAAAATTTTTGCAAGACTAAATTTTACCAAATGCTGCCTCGGTGTTGGGTTTACCAATCGGCCATTTATGTATGGATTGGATGGAATTTCTTTTGGAGGTGCGTATTCTGACACTCATAATTGCAAAACGTAGCACATTTAAACGATCAATAACTGATAAAAATTTCAAGAAACTATGTTTCCATTCATTCTCCCCAAAAGCTTCCGATCGCTTGCTCGGTGGAATCTGCGATCATCGTGTTCCACACGAGGAGTCCATGGCAAACATGAACGTAGTGCTAATCTCCGGTAGGGGTCTAAACAAGTCACAACTAACATCCTACCAAATAGCAAAAGCGTTAGTGCATGAACTTGGACACGCATTCGGTGTCCACTCCCACGATAATGACTACAAGGATCCTCAATGTTGGGGGTTTGGGAACGGAGAGCAGTATTCCCCAAGCATTACACCTGTGGATGGTCGGTATATCATGTGGGAAAAGAGTCCACAATCTGTAGCCCATTTAACCGTAAAGAGAAACACACTACGGTTTAGCTCCTGTTCAAAAACTGCAATTTTGAATGTATTGAAAAAGAGAAAAAATCGACAAAAGTGTTTTGATTTGGATTTCAATCCTTTTTGCGGAAATGGAATTGTTGAAGGGCTGGAAATGTGCGACTGTGGGAATGAGTATGACTGCCAACAGCAAAAGTGCTGTGGATCGAGAAAGAGCGAAAAACCTTGTGTTGTAGACACTAAAGTGTGTAAGGTTGTAAAGGCAGTAGAGGACGGTGAGTCAGGTTCTGCAAGTAAGGGTCAAGTACCTTGGACAGTGTTTGTAATTTTTGCCCTATTTCGGATAATAAACTGACAAAATACATTTTTATGCTTGATACTATTACTTGCTTTTATTGCCTGCGCATTACTCACTACAAATGTGGCTATTTACGGAAGAAAATTAGTAATTTTAAAAAAGTTGATGCAAGATTTGCAGTAAGATAATATGTATGAAAACGTGATGACAGTGCGCTTTTTGAACATATTACGGGCATGCTATATTTGCATGCAAGTATAAAAAATAACGCCATCCTCCGTTTTCACGATAGTTTTTCCCCATGAGACTTTGAGTTTTGAACACTTATATGTGACCAGTCATAACCGTTCCCTGTAGGTGGATGCGAAGATGGAAGTAAAATGTGAAGGAAAAATGAACGTCCTGGTTGGTCAAGTCCCAGGAATAATTTCCAGTTTTTTACTTTTCCCATGTCATATCTGTTTACAAATGCCTGCATAAAGTATGTACAAAATGTGATTATTGTGTTTATTTTGAGGAGTAGTAAAAAATAAATTGCTCTTAAGGAATTTTACAGATTCACTTACGGATCGCAGCTTTTTCCTCTCTGCACGGTTTATATGATATTCAATGCTAGTCTCGCCGTTGGTTATGAGTTTAGCGTGCCAGAGAAAAAGTCCACCCAGGGCAAGCGACGCGCCTTAAAAATCGCACATTTTAAAATACGGTCTACCTTGAGTTGCATCAAGATCATGTAAATATTTGTTTGACTCACCAACGCACAAAAACCCTGCATAAAAAATGGTAACGCGAACCGCCTGTTTCGTGACAACCCATCCAAGCCACAAATGTGCCTCGTCCGCTTTCTCGCAAAACACGGTCGAGTTTTCGGGGCTACTATCTAACGAAGGTGACGGCTGCAGTGTTCCCTCGTCAAAGCTTAGGGTTTGCAGATTAGTAGGAAGTACGATGGCGGAAGGTTCAGCGATATCTTCGAGTTCAGCCGAAAAGTAAGTAAAGTTTGCAAAGCAAGGTGAGAAGACGTTTTGGTCCAAGATTATTTGACGAAATGCCAGCTCAACTCCAAAGAGCATCACGTACAGACATCCGTTGACGATATAAAACATGCAGAGGAAAAAATATCTGCGGTTAAAGTGGCCGACACAGTTGTTTACCCACGCTAGAAACAATAAATCATTTGGAAATTCTAAGGAAAATCTTTATAACTGCACATATCAAGATAAATAAACATGAATTACGGCAATGGTGGTCCATGTTCAAGTAGCAGCGGTTGCAAATGGAGCAGTGGTGAGTTCTAGGAGGCTTAGGGTTAATGCATTTCTTACAAACTGTGACCGTGCACCCAGCAAGTAATTTTTGGTCCGTAGGTACACCAGGGGACACCGTGGCTACTTTATAAAAGTTGAATACCAAGTTGGTCAGATTCCAATACCCGATCACCGCAAGTACCCCGGTGAGTGCAGGACTTTTTGCAGTCCAGAAAGGAATTCCGAGCACGTGGGCAATCACTACTATGCTTGAAACTAGAATAACTACTGCGGTCACAAAGAGCTTCCCGAGACTTTGTGAGAGATGGTCCACTATCCAAAAGAGTGGTTCGAGAAGGGTGTCAACTACATAGTCGTAGTTGAGGGAGTAATGGTAGAAGAGCGTGAGGAACCACAGTTTTAGCTTCTTCAGTCTTGGGATGTTCTTTGCAACTTGCGCGGATATGGGCTGGTATAGTACCCGTTTACGGCGCTTCATTGTGCGGTCTACAAATATGTAAGAAGGTTGTAAGATAAGATAGTAGTAAAATCTTTCCATTGAAACGGTAGAGGATACAAAGTTGATAGTTTTACCGGAAGAAGAACGTGTAGTATTGCTACTACTACTAGTGCTACTGCAATTTTTACTGTCCATCGTTATGCTCACGTCTCCTCCACCTTTGCAAACTTTATTGCTGTACCTACAAAAATTCAATAAAATGCAAATATGAGAACGAAAGGTAATATTTTAGGTACTCATTTTGAAATCTTACTTCATAGAAGATTGATTCCATGATTCAAGCCATGTTTACCTCTGTGCCCCAATCCAACCTGCAGTAAATCAGAATATCAGAGCCATAAAATAATTATTCGTGATAAAAAAAATTCCAGATGAATATATGAAAGTAAAGGCAATGATACACTTTTATCTACAGCTACAACTTATAATATTGTTAAAACTATTATTTGTAGAACAAGAATATTTGTGTTTTAAAACGAATGCGACGGCTAAAATTAATGTAGTTCCTTCACTTGTCTTTTCAAATAAGTTGATTCCGGTGTTTTCATGAAAATGCAATATAGTTAGTACAATAACATAGCAGAATTAATCAAAGTACCTTGTATAATAAAATGTTCCTTTCTCCTCTTAGTTCATCTTTCTCAAACTGCTGTGATTGACTTTATGATTGTCTAACCATAGCCAAAATTTGGGTAATCACAATCTTTGCAATCACAATACAAAAATATTGGTAAATCCTTTCAAAGAATAAATGGTCAGCAAGTTCTCTACCAAAGTGACAATTTTCTCTTATTCAACACGTAAATTTCCATATGTGCGTATTTGTCTCGGCTGTTTCTCTTCTACTACTTTTTATGCTTTCCCTGCTTTTCCCGTGTTTCTCCAGCCAAAACTCAATGGTTTCCAGACATTTATCCAGTCTTACTCCCCCAATAATGCGTAGCTTTAAGGCTAGCAACAGCTCAAACCTTTTACTAGATTGCACCACCGTGCGCTCTCTATTTTTGTGCTTTCTCGTGCTTCCACTTCCAGCCAGACTGCTTGTCTGCTCCCCTGTTCATCCATATTTCTTCATTCCGTTTCCCAAATCCAATATTCTACAATATCAGCATCACAAGAACGAGCAACTACGCTTCTACACCAAAGCCTAACCATCCATATTCCACAAAACCACGGCTATACTACCGTTGAGAAAATCTAACGTAATCGCAACAAAGATGTAAATATGTAATCCCTTGAAATATTTTCACTTTACTTTCTCTGTGCTTCCTTACTTTTTTTGGCATCAAACATTCAATCTACTGCTACTGCTGCTGCTACTATTTATATTTATCCCAAACAAAACCAAAATCTGTCTCTGGATGCTACAATGTTCAATCTGAAAGAGAACGAAAAAAATCAGTCATCCAACAAGTCCGATAAAAAACGAATTTGTGTACTGTGGAGCGTTCATAAGCTTTTACATCTGTTCTTTTAGGGCAGTCAGACGGAAACTGGATTTGACATGATTTCAGCATGATAAATGCTGCACAACAAAAGATGTTTAGATTTTTTAACAAGAATACATGGCAGACAGATACGGACAGAAAAAATATTCGAGTGTAGGATGGATGTCTGTTTGACTGGTTATGTGGCTGATGTTTTTTTCTATTGATTGATGATTTTTTAGGATAACAAATCTCTTCAATGGGGTCCTTTTGATGATTGAGCTTAGAAATACCAGATTTATATGACGGGTATATGCTAAAATTAAAGTTTGAGAGAATCGATCAGAGGAGAGTATATATATCGTGCTTGTTACATCATTTTTTTTCTTTTCACTGCTTCACTAATTTACGGTTGAGTGAAAGCGGAGTAAAAGAAAAAAGAATCATATATTTCTCACTCTTTTGTAACTCATTAACAAGGCTAGCAAATCAGTTGTATGTTTTTGCTGCGTTTGTGTTAACTAAACTGACGTATTATTTTCTCATAATCCTCGTAATCACGGTTGCTGTCATCATCATTTTTTATTATTACGAGTGGGCGATATAAAAAAGCGGTGGAGTGGCACTTTGGGAATTATAATGAAAGTTGTAACGTTGGAATGATGGAGTGCTACCTGCCTCAAAAACTTGTTTTGTGAAACAATTGCATGCCTGGAGTTTAGAAAATACCTTTGCCTTAGTAATGCCAGCACGTTATATTAACACTGACATTTTTACAATTGATGCTTTTGGTTTACTCTACATTATGTTAGTTGACAGCCAAGATCACAGACACAGACGCACAGCCGTATACAGAATAACTACCGTATACTCTTTGACAAAACGCTGCTTTTTGATGATGAGCGAAAAAATCCTTTTATGCGTTATTATTATTATCGTTTTATAGGTAGTTTCTTTTGAGCATGATTATAAGAGAATTGTAAGAACACGCAGCAGTTAGTGGGTGATATATACCACCGTAGATTGTTTTGCTGCTGGTGTGAGCTTCCCGAGGGATTTTTTATGTTTTTTTGCACAAAAATATCACTGGAAAGTGGGTGTAGTAGCACAGTTGTGATTTTTCCTCTCTGTTGTTATTATTACATCCATTGACATTATTGCGTGTTTTTATTTTCATTTGGATGGCCTATATCTGTTTCTTTTTATTGTACAAAGTATGGTTTGTTATGCTTAGTGTAAAGGTTTAATATTTGTATTGCACGATAGGAATCCTTCCCTGTCTAAAACTAAAAGTTTTGTGGTGTGTGTGGTATCATGTCTAAAAATATGAAGTAATACGATGCTCCATTCGTTGTCATCGTCAGTGTCACCGTTTTTTTCTTCTGATGGGATGGATCATGGATGTGCTTTCATTTCTCTGAATAGGGCATGTCTCAAAAGTGTATGAATTCCGCTGTTCTAAGCGAGTTTTCTCTTTGTATATTTTTTTGAGAAATTTCTTCTGTAGGAAAAAGAGGGTATTTCTTTGTGCTCGTTTGGGTATCCATCCAAGCAAAGTCCGGTAGTCTGTGGACATGTAAAAGGCCTATAAACAATAAAAACCAAGTATCCGCAAAAAAGAAACGAGGCTTTGTGGCGTTTGTGGTTTAAAAATGCAGTAAGAGTGCTGACAATGAGAATTTTTTTTGGAGAAAGTGGGACAGTTCTCTCGGTGCAACAATAAATGGCGGTGGCGGAAGAAGATGAAATTTTCTTTTTTTGGACACGTGAGAATAAGACGATATTTTTTGGTGTTGAATGATGATGATGATCATGGGTATCTGTACTGGCCATTTATTTTTTTATGATAGATGAAAGCACGATTTGTTTGGTCTCTCACTGAAAGTTGATACGTTTTAGCTTGATAGGAACATGGCCACAAAAAGTGAACAAAAAGAAAAAGTCATGAAAGATGTTTGGATGTTGGTTATGATAAGTAAACATCACGTACATGCTCGTCGACGTATGAAATGACCTAATTCATTTTTCTCTTTCTGACCAGTATGACTTGTAGGCGTATGTGCTTCATTAAGGAATTTTTGCACTGGGACTGGTGCCACTGCACTGGAATGTTTAAGAATCATGTTAGTTGGTGCCAGGAAGACGTGCAATTCAGTTTTTGATGACGCCGATAGCGCAAAAAAGGCATTTTTGTTACTGCATCATGTTTTCCACGTTCCGTGCACTCTTCGTTGGGAGAGGTTTGAAAAGTTAATATGAATTTTTCACAGGGAAAGTGTTATCCTGGGAATAGGACTGAGGCAGTGTTTAATGGGAAGAAAGAAAGAGGAAAATTGTATTTTTGCGTCCGAATGTTTGGTTATATATTTTTGAGTGAAATGGTCATGAATTGGGAATGACTTGAGCAGTCTGAAAAGTTTGTAGTTGGTTGTGGGCCAGTCGTAACTCATAAGAGTGTTTTTCTTTGGAACTATAATTCCTTTAGAAGAAAGAGTGCCGATAAACAAGATGATACAGAAAATGCGCTTAAATTCACGAATTATTGCTTTGAGTGGTTTTGTGGGAGTCATGAGTTTATTTTGTCAACGACCATGTTCATTTTTGGGGATAATAATCACAAGAGCATCATACTTTGAACATTAAGTGTATAGAAAAAGAGAAAAAAGACATTAGCTAGATATTATAGTAAGTTTGCTATAGTCTCCATTTTAGAATTGCTTTTACTGAGCACTATGTGCGGACTCTGACTGAATCCGCGTCTTTCGTTGTGTTTAATGCGTAGCATGTCTCTCAGTGTTCATTGAGAAGAGATGAAGCACTCTCTTTTTACTTCTCTTGTGCGATTTTTTTCTCTCTTCTTTTTCCTCTCATGTATGCTGTCTCAATGAACAAAGAGCTTGATAGAGTGGGAGTAATCCAGACTAATTCGTGAGAGAGAAAGTGCATTCCAGTCTGGACTGGAGGAGAGTTGAGAGAATAAACGGTGTGATGAGCGAAGTTCTTTGGGACATGGTCTTGTATCACGGGCTCTAGATTTTAAGTAACGTAAGAGCACATTGAATTAGGAAGAATAAAGGACTCCTTTTCCAGGGAATCGCGGACGATGATGATGAGTAGTAGTGCAAGTAGAGTTTGACGGCGTTGTTGGAAGGCCGGATTCTAATAGTGATGCTGTTCGCTCTTTCTACAGGTCTTATGAATGAGCGCCTATATAATGCATAGGATCGTAATAACAGGAGGTGTTCTTTTAAACAGAGACGCAGAATGGTGTGCTTTATAAAATAAAGTTTTATTCCGTCTTATGTATCGTGTTAGTCGAGTGTAAAAAGGTCAAAGGGAAAACTTACTTGTGGAATTTGGGGAGAAAGTTTCCTTCGCTTAAAGTAGCAAAAAGATGGTTTGAATTTTCAGAGTCTTGTGTATTCTCAAGTTTATCCGGAGAGAGGATGTTGAAGGAACGAGGATGTTGGATAATTGGGCGCGTCATATTGGGCCAGTTTACGTTTCTCACTTTTGGTTTGAGCTCCTGCTCCAGTGTTTTCGTTTGGTGGTTGGAGAATGGACTTTTCTCTGAGTAACCTTATGTTGATAGACGTTGCGATTTTTTTATGTCTTCCTTTTTCTCTTTCCCCCTGTTCTCTTCAAGATTTTTTTACAAGGATGAATGGATGAATGGGGTATATAGTCAAGTACAATGGAATGCGGTATCAAGAAAATAAAACGAGCTCGTCATCGCTTGTTCATCGTTGTGCTGTAATAACGACAGTGTCTCATGGGTGAGAGGAGTAGGTAGTAGTAGCAGCAGCAGCAGTTTTTAAAATGGGATAAAGGATACGGGATAAAAGAAACGGGGGAATATGTAAATGTGGTAAAAACTCTTAAATCTTGCCTTTTTTCCAGCAACCATTTCCAAAAGCTTATGAACAAACTTTTTTCAGGGGGAAATTACGTATAAAATGAAGCTATATTTGCGTCGTACGAATAACCTGGATGACACGATTTAGAGGGAGAGGGGTTTAGTCGGCAGCAATTCCACAAGTTTATTTAACGTGCATGTTGAGGGCGGATATTATAATTTTTATTGGAAGGCTTAGATGCTATTGGGGCGTGAGATGTATATAAAAATTGATAGAAAAAAGGTTCCGTTATATAAAATGAATGGGCTGGGCATCATGAGAAGTAGTCGTCCTGCTGATCATGTCGATATAAACACTTTTGTGTTGCTTATTCTAAAGAATGGCATGTTGTGTTCTCTGTAAGTTGTGTTGTCTTATTTGTTAGGCTTCTCTTTTCATTCTGTCCGGTTGTATTCTTCGCCCGAGTGGGTTTTCTCTCGAGAGGGAAAATCTGTAGAGAAGCAGTTCATTTCCGTAAAAGTCAATTGGCCTGGCCTGACCCACAAAAACTAAAGAATGCAGACAGCAAAACGGAATGGTTGTTTTTTTCCTGGTGTTTCTCCAAATATTAAATGGTTTTGTGCTCTGCATATAACGTCCAACGAGTGTAAAAGAATTATGTGCCTTTTCCAATTTTTTACTGAAATAGTGCGGTGCTTTACGATCTGCATTTATATTATATTGTACTATACATCGCCATATATGCGCTACTTCCGTGTGTGCGAGAAACTTGAAAGAAGCGCACTAAAAATTGAAGAAAATTATATCATCTTGATCGTAAAACCTGATCTGTGAACAGATACCAAGTGAAGAGAGATGTTTTAGTACGCTGTAAAGCGGGTTGCAAGGAAAGTTTATTTGCCAAAAGAAAATGCAACTGTTCGTTTTTTTCTTATTCTACTTCATGCGACCATATAGATTATTAGCGTTTTGGTTTTTCTCGGGTTCATGGGAGTGATGATTCCAACTGATTTGGTTCTTCATGCTTGTTTCATTAAAACACTGCTCGACTGCTCCTCTCGGTTTCTTTGTGTTGTGTTAGTTGTGTAGTTATTTAGTGGTTTATAGCTACTTTTCTTTTTCTTACTACTAGTTTGCAGATTTGATTAGCTCCTCTCATTGGGTTTTCTTCAAGGTTACACATAATATTTTGATAGAGATGCTTCTCCCAGTTGCGCTTTAGAACAACATTAAAATTCTTGGTGCAAATTTTCTTCCAAGGATAGAAAAGAAGTTTGTAATGCGTGCAGTTAGGATTCCTTTGTGGACTGAATATCCCAATTCACCAGACAGCTTCACGTAGTCCAAATCCTCTGGAAACTTTCACTGTCAGAGAAAATAAAAGCCAAAACGTAGTAAAATGGGAGTTTGTTAAGTTGATTCAGATCAGCAATAATAGTCGAGTGATGTTGTTGGATGTAATAGAAAGGTGCATATGTGTGTATATGTTATCGTGGGAAAAATATGCTAAAAACACGCTGTCTGGTTTGTTTGTCAGTCCACCACATTCGAGATCGAAAGAGAGAGAAAAATGGAAACCCGTAAAAGGTAGAGAGTTTCTGCTGCCACTACTGTTCCTTTTTCCCCAAAAATGTGTTTCTAAACAAAAATGTGAGCGTTTGTATAAATGATTCTCTCCTGCAGCTCTCTTGTGTGTATAGATCAGCGCGGTTTATATGGGTAGAAAAGCAACCGGAAAAAAAGCGTAAGCGTGTGTGTGAGGTTTTGCCGGATGTTATAACAGTCAAGTTGTAAGGAGAAAAAAGGGAAAATCAGTCTGTCAACTTTTATATAGGTTTGCCACTTTACGTGCATTTTCTCATAGAATTCTGTTTAAAGCAACACAAGCCGCTGCTGCGTTGTTCCTAAGAACTTGTCAGTCAGTCATCGTATCCGATTCCCATTCACATCTTTAGCAACTTCAAAAACGTGTGTGTATGATGGTGGTGCTGTTCTGCTACTGCTGCGACGACTGTTGTAGTTGTATTGCCAAAAAGAAATGGAATAGCGGGAGAAATGCATTAAGAAGCTCGAGAAAATTATGTATTCTGAGAATATGAGAAGATTTTTTCCGTCCAAGAGTGGAGTTATATGGCGGAAGAAGATGGAGTAGGAGGATGAAGTTTAAATGTCGTGTAAAAAGAGCGATATAGTATCGGACAGTCACATGTTTACGACGTGAGCACAACGAGAGCGTGCAAAACACATTTGAATATGAAGATTTGAGCGTTAACTTGTTTCTTTCAGTTTACATCGTAAAGTTGATAGCTGATAGCTGCAAAAAAAAGTTTATTTTTCCTGAATTTCTTTTCTGGCATTTTGGTTATCTCTGGGTTTGTGCGAGACGGGACATGTGATGTACACCTTGAGCCAGCAAAAAAGGAAACGTTCTGCTACGGAAAAATTTTGTCTTTCTTATTATCTGTCTTGTATTTCCACTTATCTTTTTACTCGTTCTTTGGGGACAAGTTACAAAACGAAAAAAGTCGTGCACTCTTGCTCAACTTGTTCATGTGTCTGTGTAGGCACGATGTAGCTGTCAGAGAGGAAGGCAAAGTATGTAGAAAGGACTATACTGCACAAATAACTACACTTTTAAATGCATAATTTAACGAATAATCATGATAATGAGGGACGGAGAAGGAATAGAAAGTATGGGAAATGAGGATAGGAAGGAGTCGGTAGTGTACTCAAGTGCTTCTGCACTATATATAGCATGGGCTGAGCAAACCTGTGGTGCTATATTATATTGCAATAAGCCTGTTAGTTTTCCAGGCATGCTTCCTTGGGTAGACTTGATATTATGCGTGTGTGTGTGTTAAGAAAAGATGGAAGCGGAGGAAGAAAGCGAGATGATAAGAGAAATTAGAGAGAAAGAGAAAAGGCGCTTTTTTCCTGAGGAGTGTTAGCTTAACACTCGTGGATGGGTGAATAGGAAAAGGGTTTTTATGCTGGGCGAGATAAGATATTCGCAAGCTTGTTTTAAGTGGAGCGAGGTTTCGGCAACTTGGCCAGTTGGACAATGTATGGGGAAAACGATCCAAGAGAAGCTTCAGGCTTGATAGTCGGGATATTGGATTCCGGGACAATATCTTGGATCTACACGACCTGCTACATTTTCATTGTGTGCTGTTGCTATTTGACTTTGTCCCAAAAAGAAACAAAAGAATATCGAAAATATAGGAGAGGACTAAGCCCTATTTATAATATTCTGGTTAAAGCCTAGACAGAAAATAGCCCATCAGAAAGGACCGCATCTTGCATACGAATGTAGTAGAGAAAAGGATTCGGTGCATGTTTCATCAGAGTCGTAAGAAACAGAAGGGTTTCCACGAAAAATATGTACAAGGGTCCACACAAAAGCGATTCTTGTCCAAATATATGTTTGCAAAAGAGTATACCTCCATTTTGCCATCACCACAAGGATCACAACGAACCGTGATACTTGAGTACTTTGTTGGTTCTCTCGTTTTGTTTCTTCTGTCTTTTTCTCTGGCTGTTTCTTGACATGAATTTGTAGGCGAGAATGAATAGAGAGCTCATGGTGTTTTTTGGAATATTTGAAAATATTCAAGTAGTGGAATGCAATATTAAAATTATAAAAGCAAGGCATATTGATATTGTCAGGCTAGTGCATAGTCTAGCTGGTGTATATTATGCAGTATAAACTTTAGCAGTAAAAGTGCAGTGGAGTTCTTTGGTCCTTTTGCTGCCTCATTCAAGTGAAAGTTCTTACGCCTGTGTTCTTACGTCGGTTCTTACAGGTTTCTCGTCGCGTTAAAAACTTTGAATTACACATTCAAACTTTGTACAGGATAGAAAATGAATCTATTATATGAATATGCGGGGGCATATTTTCTGAAGGTTAATCCTGTTATTGACGAGCCAATAACATACGCAATATGTTTCATGTGGTAAAAAGATTGCTACGTGTTTACTGGTTTTGGTGGCATGTATAGTGTACCAATCAAAAGAACTCAAAGAAACTTTTTTATACTTTTTTACTTATACTCTCCAAAATACGAATAAAGGCACGCTATGCGCTATCGCGGTGAAAGAGATGAGTTACTTGGAGTATATCTTAGTATAAAACACATAACCGAAGGGAACTTGAAATGAAACAAGACAAGTAGTGCGTAGGTATAGCTTTATACTTTATACTTGTGCTGATTTTGATAGCATTATAAATAGAGAAAAAACAGAAGGGTTCGCTACCACCAACGAGCAATGCCTAATCTTTTCGTTTTTATTGTTGGGTTCAAAAAAGGACTTTGTTCTGATGTAGCAACAGCAGAAGAGAGAAAACGAAGAAGAATGGAAACGCATCAGTCAGCAGCAACTAGATCGTTCCCTTTTTCCCGATACTTTTTGGGATTCTTATTTTGCTCGGAGCCTTTTCTTTCTCTGACAGTATAACTATTTGCGTTGGTTGTTGGTGACTTTATGTGGAACGCGATATGTAGACTGACTTTCCTTTGTGGCTGAAAGAAAGAGAAAGCAGCGGAAGATCGTATTCCTTCTAGCGCATTTTCTGAACGTATTATTCTACTTTTATATCCAGGAGACCTTTTTTCAGACTGGGATTGGTGGTGGCTTATATGCAGTGTTTTGCTCATATTTTTTTGTGCTTCTGCGAAATCAACTTTGCGATTTCCTTCTGCAATTTTTACACAACAGGCAAATACACACAAGAGAGCATTTTAAAAAGTGGTTTGTGTGTACATTAAATATTAGTTGCGTTCGTTTGGTGAATGTGCATGTGTCTTTATCATCAACAGTTTTTCTTTACAGTAGTATGAGGTAATGGTAGGTGGTGGTAGTCATCCTCACACGTCCTCAAGAACGACAGTGCTAATGCATGCACGATATTAGAGTTTTGGTGCTGCGGGCAAACGTAAAAGAATGCGACTATATGTGTGCTCTGAGCCTCTTTTCTGCCAGAATAGCAGTTATACCAGTGAATATCCCCTTTTCCTTGTTTCGGACTGGTGAATGGTGATAGAAACGCGCTAAAGCACACGTTCGTTCGTTGAGTTTTGAAAAGAAAACGGGGAAATAAAAAAGGAGCTCAGCGGAGCTTTTGGAGGAGCGACGAGGAGCGAGTGAGAAAGGCTTTCTAAGAGTGACTCTCAACCTCGAAGCGAGGAATCTTGGCATTTGCATTCCATTCCTGGCTGTGAATGGAAGTTGGAGGAAGAGGAGCAGCGGAGAAGCGCTTTGTGTAGAGCATGCTGGGTTTTATTAGTGCGGCTCTGCAGACTTATTTCGCTTTGGACAAGAGTTAAAAATGTGCTTTCTGAGTCTGTAAGGAATTCAGAGCTGATGAGACATTGGTGAGGAGAGAACAGCATTTTTGCTACGTGTTTTTGTTTGCTTGGTCATTGAGAATTGTGTGTATTTTAACGGGGTTCTTTGAGGATTATAACAATTATGTGAATGGGTGAAAAGTGGTGGGAAAGGAAGAAAAAATAGAGCTACTGAATTTTTGAACGTGGCCGTTGTCCTAGTCTTTGTCACAGACTGCAGTACGAGAGCGGATCATGAGCATGATGATGTGGTCTGGAGAAAGTATACAAAGTCTTCATTTATTATTCTTATAGCTGGTGAACTTAATAAAAACGAAACTGTGATGGGACTTGTGAAAGTCTACTGTTGTCTCCGTGTGGCTTTTCACTGGGATCATTTTTATACGTAGTAACAAAAGCCGCATAGCACAAAACACACCTGTCAAAATAACTTTGGGTAATTTAAAACAAAAAAAAAATTCGAGACAACAGGTAATTATTATTGACGTGCAATCCAAAAGAGTGGAGCGTGTTCTTATTCGAGTTGAATGGATAGAGGTAGAGATCGTTATCTATCTAGTGCGGAGTGCTTTGTGCGTTGTTCTGTCAAGATATCCAGGCTTAATCACGTGCTGCCAATCCAACCAAGGAAAAATATAGGTGAGTACACAGAGTTTTTAGACTCATCAAGTAGAAGTCTGCTTTTAACGAATCGCTTTTTGAATGACATTTCATTACGGGTTTTTGGTGGATTTTTTGCGGGAGGAGAGGAGGAGGTTGAGAAGCATTTCTATAAAGTTATACTACTCATTGTGTAGAGAAAACAAAGGAACGCGAACGATATCCATTTCAGACCCTTTGTAAAAGAAAAAAAAATAGTTGAGCATTATTATGTAGGGAGCAACCAGCAACAATTTGGTGGGTTTTTGGATTACAAGAGTATGGTGCTCCCTAATGCAGGTACATGGGGGAAAATGATGGTCATTGCCGATAGGGTTTGTGTTGCCATTTAAAAGTTGCTGCATTATGATTAGTACAACGGTTTCTGGATTAATGATAGGTTTAGTGCTCTTTATAACAAGTTATAGTACAATATAGAAGCTCGCGATACTCTAAAGGAAAACAGAAAGCTCACTCTTTGCCTTTTCTTCATTATTACAAGCCTATTAGAAACGAAGAGGAAGCGTATGTCCTACTACTATCAACAACTTTTCCCATTTGTTATCCAACAAAGTTTGTTTTTTACTCAGCAAGCTACATAAAAGCTTATGTGCTGAGTATCTCAAAATGTATAGTAATGTATTGTGTAACGAAATACTACCGACAACCTGCTTTATTTTCTTGATAGCTCATGATGGTGTTCCTGTTGATAGCATTAGAAAATGGCCGTAGAGGTAGAAAGAGAACGCGGCGGATAGAGAGAAAGAAAAAAACGAGTTTTTTGTACCTTTCTCGTTCCAATGGGCTCATCAACTATTTACGTTTTTTAGTAGATTAATACGTACAACAACAACAACAAACATGGGAGTATTCTTTTCAATTGCTACGAGGGAGAAAATATAAAGGAAACTTGGAAAGTATAGAACATTTTAAAAACGAAAGTGTTACGTAGTAGTTGATCCTTTACAAAAGGTCTTACTGGAATTTTGAACGTATCATCAGCACTCTAGAGAGTCCAAGCAATATGCGTTCTTTTTAATTATCTAGAAGGTAAGTAAGGCCTTTGGGATATAGTCTTAGTCTAAAAGATGGCTTAAAAGCGAATTATTTTGATATAAAATCGATGACCGTGGCATTTTTTGAGGCATGACGAAGAAGCAAAAAAAAGTAAGAGACGAGTAAAAATTTAATATCTTTATTCTATTTTATTTTTCTGTGTTGATGTTTTCGTTTTGACAATAAAAACGCAAAGCTAAGGGTGTTCACCATGAACAAACCGAACCTGTCAATATTTTTTTATGTTTGAATAGTGCGTTTTATAGGTTATGCTGAAGAAGAGAAGAGGAGTAAAAACGCGAAATTGTTGTTCTGAGCATCAGTGCATTTTTATTTTGGGAATAAAAGAAATTTGTGGCGTTTGGTAGTTTGCATGCCACCCTACCCACTATGTATATCTGTATATGTAATTTTGCTGGAAAGCGTTGCATGTCAAAAGAAACACAAGTGCAATAAAAAAGAGAAAACGCTTATTACACTATGAGGATCATGTGTGCACAGGGGTTATAAGGAGGATTACATTAAATGAAAATCTTTCTCTGTTGAGCCCATCCATAATCGTTTTTGCTGTCAGGAGAAATTATTATACGGGTTTTCGATATTCTCCCTTTGTTATTACCGTGACATAAATATTTTGGCTGGTTGCAGAGAGAAGGAAATGTGAACATGTCTAGAACATACGTAATATTTCGGTATAAATACAGCTACAATACAACTCTGCGATCCGAATTTGGCTTTGTCACAACCGGCAAGTCAACCGAACACGAAAGGCCTGTGTGCTGTAGCTCATGTGTGTACGCAACACATTACCTTGAATTTTAATATTCTTTTTTCATCTACATTCCACTAGAAGGAAACACGCTCTTGTAACAAATTGGTTTAAAAATGTATGCCCGTGTATGAGTACACAAAACACCGACACTTTCCCAGGTGTACTACGGGAGTAGCGAGAAATTTGTGAGATTGAAATTGCTACCGCACTCTCTGCACTTTACACTTTTGCTTGCTTTAGGGGGAAAAAGTTACTTGTGTCATGTTTCATAAAATGTCACTATTTTTCAAGAGGATAGGGCAACTATGCTGCATACATTGTAATAACCTACATGGCAAATACGGCGGATAGCTTTAATATAAGAACTTGTGAAAAAGGAAGTTTTTCGCTTACATGCGCTTTTGTTTTTAACCTGCAACGCTACTTTTCATGATAAAAATTACAGAATATAAATCTGCGGATAGCGGTATGAAGTGTTGCTCTGCCGTGAATAAAAGCAACGAGCAGCTGCCACTGCGTAAATACGTACATCATGTTGGGAGATTTTTATTTTGTGTGCAACGAACCACTTGCAAAAAAGCTTAGCATATAAAAAAACGGGAAGATGACGACAACTTTTTCTCGGGTGCTTGTAACGTTTTTTTTGTATTATGCAAATAATGCTCTAGACAGAGCTCAAATACACAGAGGAGGGGATACAACGATTTACTGAACATGAGCACTATTATGACTAGAAATCTTTGTATCGCGTTATCCGTAATAGCTTATAATATTATCCTCAATAACTCATCAGGATTTTAGTATGATAACATAAAACCATGAAAGTGCAGATTTGTTCTATTATTGCGGATATGTATAAGGATGATTTTCCACGAGATATCTTATTTTTGGGATTTATGAATCGGACTATCTGGAGGAAAAATCACGAGGCAATTTTTTATACGTACATTTAGGGCTATAATCTTTCTGCATGTTGCTGATGAGGATTTAGGGCAATCGTATGGGTTACTGGCGAATAAGTTTCAACAAAAAGAAGAGAAAAAAATATCCAATGTTTAGCTCTTCTTTTTGGGTACAACAATAGTACATGTTCATCCTGTCGGTGAGCTGGAGAAAAATGGAGAAAATGAAAGTTTTGTAGTCTCTCTCGGTTTCTGCGGTTGTTGCGTTTTTTGTGTGGATTTCAATACTATTTAGCTACTATAGTATGTTACAGGAAAACAATGTTCATCAGTGGTAGAATATTTATGCTACTATCAATTGGATTCGGGATGAGAATTCGTAGGTCTTTTGTTTTTTGGGCAGGGTGCCAGATTGCCAAATTGCAACAAAGTACTAGTACTACCTCTCTTTGGCATATATTTGCTCGTTTTTTAAAATCAAATGATGTAGCAGGGAAGAGTAACGAATTAAAAGTGGAAGAAATGACTGCAAAGAACCGTTTCTTTCATGAGTTCGGTACGACTCTGCACACTGATCATGAATACTTTTGTAATGAAAACACCAATCTTGAGTGTTTGTTTATGAAAAAGGGCGTCTCTTTTTGGTTCTTTTATCGAGCAGTATGAATGAGTATGTGGGTTTTTTTGAAGTACAAGTACATTCATATTCACTTCCTAATCCTGACATGTCTATACAGATATAGGTAATCCCTTTCGTTTCAAATTGCGCTTGTTGACAAGTTTATTAGGACAGGGTGCTCAATTAAATAAACTCTCACGTGTTTGCGTTGATTTTTGTTTGGTCTAAAAAAACGAATTTGATAAATTAGATTTTTTGTGGTATTTTCGTCTGGGAAATTGGCTTTTTCTGCAAAAAAAGTGTAGTTCACTGGGAGCGTGTTTGGCATGTGCGTGTACGCGTTCATCTATTTCCCGGGAGTACTCGCACATTTCCACGCTTTACTTCACTGCGTCTAATACGATTTGATGATTCACAACTTTTCTTTACGTGAGAATGCAATATTATAAACCGAGCTATCTCTTTTCCCAACTCTGGCACCGGTCTTTTGCTCCTGGTGTGCATACTTGCATGCAAAATCCAGTTGTGTGGAGAGTTCATTTTCGGTTTATTATGAGGAAAGCTTCACAACTTTATTCAGGTTCCTTATTATATTCTTTTGCGTATTATGCATCTGGCTTGATCAACGTGATAATGCGCTTTGGAATGTGTGGTGCATGTACACGGAAATGATAGTAGGATTTATTCCCGTGTATAACTTTCATGATAGTGCGAATAATTTTACGCTGCTCTTATATAATGCTTTATTATATCTCGTAGGAATCAAAGTCATTTCCGTTGAAGAGTTGCTCTGTATGTTACAGTTACGCGCTAACCAAAATCGTGAGATTATCATCGGGTAATACGCTAACGGAAGGACGATGGTAGTGTTGCTACTTGCTACTACTCTAATAATATGCCCTTGCATTCACGTGACGGAGAGTGTATATATATGTGCAAAATAACACGAATGGCAACACATTCATAGATTTTAAGGTTTTATATGCTATAATACTCATCAATTCAACGTTCCGTGTTTTTCTTCCGCCCAAAATCATTTATCATTTATATGTGTTGTTGCGATATAGGACGCATACGCTACAGTTTCTGGCATCAACGTCATGATGATGCCACTGTAGTTCTCAATTTTGCAGGGATCTATTCACTTTGTAAGCACAGTATGCTTAGCATACCACCATGCTTGTCTTGTCATTTTAGCAAAAACGTGGTTGTTGTAACGGAATCGTAATAGTTGGTGCGAATGGATGATAAATGGGGCAAAATGTTTTATCATATGTGTGTTTGGGGAAAGTAGTCCCTTCGGAGATAACCGTAACGGTGTATTTATCTTATATACGAGGGCTATTTCGCGGGGATGTTTATAATAGCACGTGGCCTTTTCCAAATAATAGCGTGGTTGTTGGTTTTTTATCTACGTACATATTTCCAGAGAGTGGAAAATTACATGTCATTTTCTGGTATTATATTTTTTTCTCCTTTTGTTTCGTGATATCCTATGCATGAGAATTGAATTTGGTGTGCATATAAATGGAACGTTATAATATAAACGTACACGTAAATGGGATATATATGCCCCGTGTATCACGCGCATGTAATCCTAAGATATCTCCTGAGAAATCCGGAAGAACAATGGAGAGAACGGCTTCATCTAATATTTAAAATTTTATTAAATTTTTGAGCAGGTAGAAAGCGGGAGGAATAGCGTGGAAGAGTATTAGCAGGATGGAAGGAGCAATTTCGAGCGCGTCCCCAGTCCCATCAGTCCGTTGGAATAGTTTAGAACGTCAGACAGGTAAACTTTCCACTCATCATGAGGATGTATGTGCGAGTGCTAGCACGTCGAGTCTTTTGCAAATTGCTGGAGCGACAACATCTCGGGCAGCCAGGTCCGGTGGTTCTTCCTCGTCATCGACACAAGAGCTTGGAGGGCAGCAAAATTTGCAGCTTCTTTCAGTTCCTCAGCCGCACAGCCCACTGGAAGAGGGTCCCGGAGGAGGAGAGGGGTCAAGTACCAGTAGTAATTCGGGGAGCAGATTCAGAAGATACAGTTGTAATCCACCGACGAAAGGGTTGACGAGTAGTCCCCAACCACATTTAAGAAGG
Organism: Entomobrya proxima; assembly: GCA_029691765.1. Lineage (NCBI taxonomy): Eukaryota > Metazoa > Arthropoda > Collembola > Entomobryomorpha > Entomobryidae > Entomobrya > Entomobrya proxima. The sequence goes on from CM056170.1 coordinate 4,986,769, forward strand.
AGTAGTTTAGCTGCCATAAAATGGAGTGTTCTGGCAAGAAGAATCAGCATGGGTATGGCTCATGAAAGGGAACCTCCTCAGGATCCTACTCAGGTAATTCTCTACCCTACTCTTTTGTGTGTGTATTCAGCAAACACGAACAACAAACAGTAGTTTGTTAAACAGTTTCCCCTTTTTTTTCTCTCTCTCTCTCGTCTCAAGTCTCAAGTACTTGCGCTCGCATCGTTTTTGCATCAGTCTTATTTATTATCTCTGGCTTTTGTACCAGATCGTTAGAGGGTAAATTTTTTTTCATATTGTGCACAACTCCCATTGAACAAAAAAGGGTCTAGCATATTTCGCGTTCTCGTTAAGTTGCTCTAAATCCTTTATGAATCGTTTTAGTTGTGGTTTAGTCCTGACAGGGAAAGCAGCAAAATTTTTATTATGCGAGTGTTTGTGACTGACAGATAGAATCATTACACCCCAACAATTTTTTTATTCGTTTTTACGACTAAACATTTTAGAGCTTGATAACAAGATTGTTATAATAATAACAACAAAATAACTTATTATTATTATTTTCTGTTATGGAACCCAAACAGGCGGTTGAGGAGGTGAACACCCACGTAGCTCAATTCCGAGATCTCCTCATTCACATCGGACAGGCTAAGGATGGACCAGAAATGAGAGAGAAAATACGGAGGATCCGGAGACAAACTATCGACTCTTGTCGACATGCTTGTCAGATTCTGTTGCTCCAAGTGAGAAAGTAAGTACAAGACTTCTCCATGTTGCTCCAAATTGCTTCTTTTGGGTGTGAAAAATCTATAATGTTATTATAGACTATGGAGCGTAACGTGCTAGTTACGAATAAAATGCAATGTGAGGAAGAAAAATAAAAAAGTTTTTGCCAATTTTTTTCTCCATTCAGCTTGTTCAAAAGTAAACATAATATTCCTGTAAAGTTTTCTCGACACTTTCAATTCGGGGAAATGCGAACAAGATATTCGTTTATATTGCTCGTGAATATATAAGTTTCTTCGTTATTTTTATGAGTACTCACATACTTTGTATTATGCAAATCGTAGAGCAAAGTATATGTAGACAAAAACACGCTTACAAAAATACTTTTTTCTATTTTGTTATTATAATATGCATGCATAAAGAATTTTCACTTTCATTCATGCGTGTTGTTCAGGAAGAAACAGTGTAGAGTACCAAATAGAGCATCCGGAAGAATGAGCCACAAAAAAACTACTTGTGCAGTAGCAAGTAGCAGCGATTCAATTTTTTGTGCTTTCTTTTCTCCTTGCTGTAGCGACGTAGCGGAAGACATACCCCTGGACTTTATTCCGCAGCTGGTGCTCCTGTTTTTCTGCACGCAGCTGCTACTTCGAGAACTGAGGAAATGCCAAAGACTTGTGTTGACGATGCCGCTGGATATGTCCACTTATTATGGTAAGTAGTCATATTTTCATGTCTGCCTTACTCACCTACACACAAGCTGCTGCATTTGTTGTTGATGGGATTGTACATCAAACACAGGCCGTGCGGTTGCTTTTGTTTTTTGTTTGCAAATCGGTTTTGTTGTAAACGAGATCCTATTATTTTTTCAATCGGTCTAGAGCAACGTTTTCGTTCAGGGGATTTTAATACAAAAAACTCAAAAAAGCGTTGTGGTTGACTTATTGTTTTGCACGAAACAATAGATGTTCACAAGTTATAACAACAGCTCTTTCTTGTCACAATAAAGCTCTAAAAATGTCTAAAAATGGGCATGTCCCCATGTTATTCTACTTTCTGTTCAGCAGAGAACCGCCCCGGCCCCTCAAACCTTGGTCAAGTACTCTCGCAGATCCTGCTCTGCCGTCAGATCAACCCAGACTTCAATCAAGAGGAGCTGTGCTCTATCGAGAAGGACACAAACGAAATCCTTGAACTGCTAGACGACATGCAGGAGTTTATGCCGAAAGAGAATTCTGCGGGAGAGAAGGTAGTGCTGGCTGGAGAGGACATGTTCTCCAAATGGGCACGGAGAAGGAGGCGAAAGCACACATCGCGGTGTGAGTGGGACAGTTTATGCTGCATATCAAAGTCCAGACGGCTAACCAAGTGAAAGGCAGAGTATAGCTAAAAAAATCTCTTCGAGCAATATGTCATTTTTAATTGAGTAACGTGTTTCGAGTTCTAATCAGGTTAAGGATTCTAATCACTAGCTTTCCAGTTAGAGCATATAAAGTTAATAAGCTTTTGCAAGAGAGAGAGAACAGTTCCTTTTTCCATATAGATCATGATTAACTCACTTTTGGCGTTTAAAATTAATGCGGTTTTTATGCTGCTGCTGTTTGTGCATGCGTTACATAACTTTCTCCGAGCAGTAGAAAGAGAACCATTCTTTCCCCTTGTTTAGTCGCGTAACTCAATCACAAAAAACGGTACGCTCCTCCACGCTACTCAATAACCCGTGCAGTTCCTTATATTGAGGACTTTTTCTACTGTGCTTAATGAACACCTGTTGTCTGCCTATTCAACGGAACTCTGGGTAAATTTATTTGACTCGTGCATAAAAGGAAAATCTAGAGAGTAATTTATTATTCCAGGAATAACGTTACTTTTACTTTTAATATGGTTTTCAAACCCTGAACGAAATACAAAAAAAAGTTCTTGGTTCAAGTACTTTCCATTGAATTCCAATGGGTTGTTGCAGAGGAGAAAACTGTAGTAGGTGGTTGCAGTTTGCTTTGGCATTTGGACGAAGACGTTTTCACCAGAGAAAGTAGTGCACATTACCATTTCTGATTGTATCGTGCACCGTGCACCCACTGGCGTGTAATTTATGTATAATAAAATATATGACGTTGCTGCTCATTAATTTCTTGTGGAAATTACAAGGAACGCAAAAACCACTTTATTAGAACAGGGTAGGGTATATGCATATACTCTTTGATTTGTTCCAGTTGATGAAAGGGAATTGTTTTTGATTTCCTATCGTGCAAAAGAATTTTTATCAAAAACTGCTCCGTTTCCTTTTAATCACGTATTTTTCTATAGTTTTTTCGCAATCAATCCACTACGCACGTCATCGTTATCCTTCTGTGGTATAGTTTCAGCTGTAACGATGTGATTCTAACGACGATGATTGGAGTAGAAACAGGTGAAAGTAGCAGAACCAAAACCGTACACATGTCCTGTTTTCACTAAATTATAGATGATTTGCAACACCCAGAGCACTATGTCAGAGTATATCATTATCAGCAGTACACACGGGGAAGTGGTTTTGTGTGTCTACCCGATTGTGTGGTGTAATGAGGTAGAAATTTATTATTAGGGATTTTTCCTCCTTTTGCTTTTGTCAGATTGTATATTGTATTGTTATTGTTCCCTATCGCTGTATGAGCGTACTTTACCTGCAATAAATAAAATGAGTATGATTTACTTGCTTGAATATATCATAATCACAAGATACAGGAATATATTATGGTTTGGGGTTCTTTATACCCACTTATTATTCCACACGTACACAAGCATTATTCTTTCTCCCTCTTTGGCAGAGTAACGTTCAGAAAGGAGAATATAAAGTCGTTTTTGTGAGGTTTCGTTCATTATTTGGGTTTTCTTTTATATTCCAACGTGGATTTCGTTTTTATTGGATACATTAGGTACAATACCCCGGGTAAAATCTGTAAATGAGACTTTCTCTTCTGAGAAGCATACAAAAAATAAACCTTATGGTTTTAAATGCAAATACACGACATTTTTTGGTAAAATTAATGAAATATATGCGGAGGAGTGGTGCTGCTGGTGGGTAGCGGAGAAAGAGGTTTTTATCTGTTCTTTCTACTCTGAGCACACCAAGTTTTTCCAGCGTAATGAGGTGTACATTTAGAAGAGAAAAGGGTTTAGGGCACACGGGGAAGAAAACTTTTATGAATATGTTAGAGTTATGGTGGCGCATTTAATTTTTTTCCTGAGCGTTTATTATTTTAATGCTTTGTAGGGGGAGAGAACCTCTTTCGCTCTTTCCTATCCTATGCACTAGTATACACTGTCTGTCTGTCCATATATATTTCGTTCATTTTTTGTGGTGCAGATGAATTCATAGGAGACCAGCAGCATAATAAATCGCATGCATATGTCGTTTTATCTGGTTGGCACTAACATTATTTTAACATGACTTGAAGCGTTTTGTTGAGGCAAAGGGAAATAAGAAAAAGAAAAGCCAAGAAGCTGGCGGCATAATTTAAGAATTCATATCATACATAACTTGTCTGTTCGCGTTCATTCATTTTTGTGTTCTCTCTCTAGACAACAGTTTCTAGCTTTTTATTCGCTTTCTAGTTGTCTTGTGTACATATTTATCATTAAAATGATACGATTACAAAGTTATGTAAATTTTTCTACTTAAAAAATAGCACAATTCCGTTTAAACTGACGTTGGTATGTAGCACACACTACCGGCATTCGAATATTTTACACAAAACACAATAATAAAAATACTCAAAGAGAGAGATGGACGGACGGATAGTTTTTTGTCTGTGGATACTGTGTATGTTTTTTCAGAGGCTTTTAAAAAGTCCGTTTTCTTAAAAGAATCACTGTCATGAAAGAAACACAGAGAGTAAAAGGAAAATGGGAATGATGTGTAATTTTAAAAGAGCGCTTGCATTTAAAGACCGAGCTATTTTCGGCAATTTCATTTTGAACCTGTGATATGGAGAGACTTGCCACTTTCTCTCTCAGTCTCATGCAGTGTTCATATCTAAGCAGTTTTCTCTCTTTTCCCCGTAATAACATCACAGAGACAATGTCGTTTCCATTCTTCTCGTCGACTCTGAAAATTCACTCCCCACAAGGATCAAACAAGGGGGCTAGTGAAACGTATATAAGAGAAAGAGTACATTGCGTTATTGCGTATATATTGGCTAGAGACAGCTTTCTTCTTCGTTGTTCACTTTCTCCCCCGCTGCTGCTACTGATCGAAATGAATTGGCAATATGAACGGAAGTGAACGGTGAATGTAATAATAGAAAATGGGGAAATTGCCAGGATATAAAACGAGGGAATTTTTTTGGATCATCAATGGGGCTCTTCTCTCTTGTATACTTGCTTTTCCTTCGATTTTTCGCAGGCACTTATATATTTTTGAGTATTTTTTAGCAAAGCAAAAGTACTTTTCAACAACATGAATATTTTTGGTGGAGAAATGTAAGTTTCTGAGAACCGTAATAATAAAAAGCAATAATGGAACTTGAAAATTATATTATTTACGAACACTGAGAATTACGTCGGGTTATAAAATAAACACAACTTGTGATATAGCTATCACGTTTTCAAATTGCATAACATATATTCATATAATATATATTGCGCCAAATGTCTTTTCCAGAAATACAGGCGGCAGTTGTTAAAATCTCTTGTAAGAAATATACACACGTTCGTATGATAATAAACGCAAATTTTACAGTTGTTGATAGAGGATATTATTGTGTGGTTCAAAGAAATATCGTTGAGCAGTAGGACAGAGAAAACCTTTGCTTATATTTTAAACGTGCACAACACTTACAAAAGATAAGATAAAGAAGTAATAACATATAAGTTTATGGTAATAAATTGCGGTTACATATGCACAAAACTACTGCTTATCGTTGTATTATTATAGGCGTTTTATCAAGGATACTCGTAGAAAATTACGTTTTCTAACAAGGATAAAATATTTAGTATAGCAAAGAAGAAAGGGGTATAAAATCGTATCTTTTATCACACCGACAATCCGTACGTTTATTGCGCTTTATTGTTGTACGCAACGTATAAGTATATTGAAGAGTCCACTAGTTATCATTAGTGTTACTGTGTAAGATAAAAACGAGGTTTTTGCGTTTCTATTGCTAGACCTAAAGCTGATGTTTAAAATGGATTGCTTATACATGGTGTAAACTTTATGGTGCTTATGTGTGTTTATTGAGTGATAATAAAAACAGCCAAATGTATTGGGACTGAAAAAAGAAACGTTTTATTCATGAACGTGCTTCCAGGATGTGCTTTTATTATTACTCACACAGATTTTTTTGCTCGTCCGCTACTTTGTTACACAAGTGTATAATTTTTATTAATGCGCTATTTAAACCGCTGCTACCACTAGTTGATGCTATCATACCGTGTTCCATTAGTATATGTACTCTCATGTTTGAAGAGAGAGAAGGAAATCGGTAGAAAGTGTACCGATTTATCCATGTCTTCCTGAATGTATTCACTTTCATTAAGAACAGTCAAAAGAGCGACATTCCTTCACCATGAAAAAAGTCGACATGAGTCTCAACTTGCATGTTCCTATTGATTTCCCTGAAGGCCCACTCTGCTGGCGGAGGGAGTAAGAAAAATAGTTTTACTTGGACAGAAAACGGTTAGTTAGCTAGCTGGGGGAGCGTAAAATATAAAAAGAACAACGGAACATAATGTTCCTAAGCTAAGCAAACTTTTTTCCAAAATAGATTTCTATAGATTTCTCACACAAGAATTTTATATTGGATGATCAGAGCTCATCAAGAGAGGCCTATATAGTTGCAAACGAGTATTGAAAACACACTTGTTGGACATGCATGGACAACAGAGCACTAACTGTCGGTAACATCCGATACATTATTGGTAAACTATGTGTGTATAGATGATTTGCGCGTGCTGAATTGCTTCTTGGTAGTAATAGTAATCACCCATGAAAAAAATAAAGGCTTCAGTTTTCTCAATCAACAACGAGATCAAATGCCTTGGAAGGAAACCTTATTTGGGATGTCTCAAGATATCCAATATCCACCGATGATTGTCCTGATCATCAGCCAGTTCATTAGTACGTTTATTTTCTAGAGATGAGGGAAGAAAATGCCTTGATTGTGTAATGCTCATGTGTACACAACATGCCAAATAGTCTATAAAACGCTAGCGTTTAACGAGAATGTTACCAGCAAAAGGGCTTATATAAGAGTACAAAGTCTATATTGAATTCTTGATTAATGACACGCTTAATAAACCTGACTGTCTATCAATGTCAGTCTTGAGGGGCACATCTTGCACGTATATAGTTTCATTGTCACTATTCTTGGAGGCATCTTACTTTCGTATGTCTATTTTGTTGTTGCTAAAAACGGAGCAGACGGAGGAAAGGGGGAATTGACAAGTGAACGATCGGGTAGGGGAAAATGGAAGTCAGGTAGACAAAAAACTTGGAATTCTATTTTGTTTAGCAGTAAGTCGTATTGATTTCTTGTCTCTCGAGGGGGTGGAATGTATACCTACACAAGAAAAGCTACTTGTCTCTCTGTTGTGACCTTTTTTCTTTTGCATAATTGAATTTTCCACTGAAAGAGAACAAGTCAGGAGGAATGAAAATGAACTATTGGGAATGTAAATCAGGGGCGAAGCGCAGGAGGGAAGACTTGGCAAAGGGGAAAGGTTGAAGAAAGTCCGGTGAATAGTTTTCTCCACTACTGTTTCGCCACTACATCTAATGCAAAAAAGTTTTCCACAGCAGCAGCAACAGATAAATTGTAAACGATGATGAGTGTGTAGTCATATCTGATCATTATTGTTTGGTTCCTATAAATTACGGAGAAAGGAGCAGCAGAGCTTCCCGTTGAGTAATTTTTATTATTTTTATCGTATGAGTGTTTTTCTACATGAGTGAACAAGCCGATGAAGCAATTTTCTTTCGTCGATCGAGCAGGAACTTGGCGCGTTGCTGAACCGCTTTCACAAATACATCACGTTTGAATTGGGCTCCAGTCAGGGGGAGTCTACAGTGATTTATGGTTTCGTGATGTGGCAAAAAAGGAGAGAAATTTTTTTAACAAAACTTTTTTTCTGTGTACTTTATGCTGTGCTGTTTGATCGTTTTTTTCTTAATGTCATTGTCATATTGGAAGAGAAAGTTAGCTTACGTATCAAATCCAGGTTTGATGATAACGTTGAAAACGGCATAAACGGGTCGATGGTCAGACGTTTTGAGGTCCTTTACACTCTCGTATGCCTGACAAGTAACCGTTGGCTCGGAATTTGGAAGATTTTTGCTGCTGAATATTACCCGGTCAGTATAGGCCGGGGAACGTTTCTTTGTGGAGGAGTCAAAATTGTCGGTGCCAATGTCGTACTTATACGTGGGTCTATATATCAGAGAAATGTCATAAGATTTTCAGTTTGTTATCGAGAAAAAAAAGAGAAAGCATATAAAAAAACTCAATTTTCTGTGAGCCAGCTGAGGTTCTTTTTGAGTTAATGTCTCTAGGACAGATTAGATTAGATTTAGTCATGTGGACCACCCACAGAGGCATGTGCATTTAGTACCTGAACGTTATTGTGGCAGCCTCTTGGAACCCATTTAGGGAAGACTTGGTCATTTCGCAATCTGTCAGAATTTTCCTCAACTGGTCATGCCTCAAAAGTGCCTCGAGATTGTCATTTTTTAACTCTTCCAGAATCTCTTTTCTTTTCAATTTTGAGATTCGGAAGTTTAGATCTCCGCAGAGAAATGTAGCATCATACTTTAAGGATGACGTGCTTGATGACTTTGTCGTGTTGCTTGTCTGTTTTATCCCCCGTTTTCCTATAGTTATTACTCGTTTTAGCTCCTCAGCACGTTGGCATTCCCTCTCGAGGTCGTCTCCTGCAGAGAGATGGGCGTTGATGAAGAGGAAACGGCTGCCGAACAACCCAAAAGCCACAGCTATGAAACCTTTTGTCTTGAACAGACGACCGGAACGGAGCGTTTGTGATGTTTCTGAGCATTCTGTATAATGTGCATAAAACAATACATGCACGATGCATACTAATGTCTCCAAAATTAAAATTGCTCGTAATTACGCGTACGTGTGTGTCCTACCTGTGGTGAACCAGAGCAAATCCCTCCTCAGGAAAATGCTCATATGGAGCGTTCCAAAACTGACAGAGTGAAATAACGCAAATTCAGGACACAAGCACATTTGCATTTGGAGTTCTAACGCGTCACAATCCGGCCAGCACTCTTGAATGGAGACTACGTGAACGTCAACTTGTACTTCCTCCATAATGGAAGAACTAGCGTGTTGATAATGATAAAATATTTTCCGGAGCTGCTGTTCATCTGGCAGCGGGAGAGAGCCCATGTTCCAAGTTGTGATTTGAAAGACAGCTTGCCTGTCCTCGAGATGTTTGCTTAGCTCGTCGGAACCTAATAGCGTATGAGATTTTGGTGGTAGTAGAGTTGCTGGAAGAGATGAGGAGGATAATATCGTGTGGTTGCTTGTTTGCTGTCTTGATGGAGGAGGTGGTGGAACGGAATCACTGGATGATGGCTTTGCTGCAAGAGATTCTTGAGGAGATGCTTCATCGTTTTCGTCAGTCTCAGGTTTCATCATGGGTATTTATGCTTTTTTAGAATGCGTTTGTCAAAATATTACTGATTAGTCAGCAAAGAGTTTTGGGTGCTTTGGAGAGCTTGTATGTGCGGAACACTTTCACCCAAAACTTTCACAGAGAAACTAGAGAAGCTAGTAGTGTAGAGAGTATCACTTGTCCCATTAAAACTATCACCTGAAAGTTCCATAACCGTTATATATATCGCGACTACTTATATAACGTACGTTTTCAGGGTATGTTGTCATCATATCATAATCGTAGTAATATCGAGGAGCATTTTGTTTGTGCTCCCCAAAAAGTGAGTTTGTTTCGGACTGTTAGGATGGCACAACGAGCGGTCCCATGTGGGACATTCATCGCGTGCTTTTACGATCTAGTATTCATTCATGCAATTTTTAAAGGAAAGAACGACTGACTTAGGGAGCGAGATCTCACGGCAATGCAAGAATTGAAGAAATATTCTCGAAAATTGTCATATTCCCAGAAACATGTGCCAATTCTAAATCTCACTCGAATTTTTAAAATCCCTTTTATTTTCAAGCCCTAATGACTAAAAATTAATGTTCTTTACAAAAAAGGCTGGCAATATTAAAGGTATGTTTGCAACCTTCTCCTTAATCCTTAATATCTAATGTACCGTTTTCAAAATGTAGCAAACTGCAGATATAACAATACAAAGTATTATTGGAAAACATGACAACGACAGAACCACTAATTTACTATAAATTAAATCTAAATCTAAATTTTGTGAACTGAAAGCAATCCCGCACCCTGTAAAAGGCAGCTCATTCTGAGAAGTTTCCCTTGACGACATAACGAAAAAATGCTTTGAGACTGAGTTCTTAGACGATGAAAGCTTATACATACACACGAACAGCTCGACGTTTGTTTTTCCTCGCCGTAGCCATGGTATTATAACTTGACCCATCGTCCCAGTACCGGTACGTTCTTTCACCGTACATGAATCCCCTTCGAACAAGCTTCCGTATACAGCATTGGCTATTATATGCATGCATGCATGTACAATGAAAACCTAATAATATAAGCACCATGGAGCGGGCAGCTTACCACCAGCCCACAATTTAGCACCTCCAGCAAAGCACCTCTGTATTACTTTCTCTACTTTTCATCTCACTGTTTAAACCCTGCATCTCGCAATTTGAAATAAGCCATATATAGAGAAAAGTGTAGACTATTCTCGCCCAAGGTTACCTCGATTATGAATGAATTAAGATTGCCCATGCACTGCACAACTAAGGTTACCCATGAACAATTAAGGTTACCCATGAACAATTAAGGTTACTCATGAACAATTAAGGTTACTCATGAACAATTAAGGTTACCCATGAACAATTAAGGTTACCCATGAACAATTAAGGTTACCCATGAACAATTAAGGTTACCCATGAATAATTAAGGTTACACATGAACAATTAAGGTTACCCATGAACAATTAAGGTTACTCATGAACAATTAAGGTTACCCATGAACAATTAAGGTTACTCATGAACAATTAAGGTTACCCATGAATAATTAAGGTTACACATGAATAATTAAGGTTACACATGAACAATTAAGGTTACCCATGAACAATTAAGGTTACTCATGAACAATTAAGGTTACCCATGAACAATTAAGGTTACTCATGAACAATTAAGGTTACCCATGAACAATTAAGGTTACCCATGAACAATTAAGGTTACCCATGAACAATTAAGGTTACCCATGAATAATTAAGGTTACCCATGAACAATTAAGGTTACTCATGAACAATTAAGGTTACCCATGAATAATTAAGGTTACCCATGAACAATTAAGGTTACCCATGAACAATTAAGGTTACCCATGAACAATTAAGGTTACCCATGAACAATTAAGGTTACCCATGAACAATTAAGGTTACTCATGAACAATTAAGGTTACCCATGAATAATTAAGGTTACACATGAACAATTAAGGTTACCCATGAACAATTAAGGTTACCCATGAACAATTAAGGTTACCCATGAACAATTAAGGTTACCCATGAACAATTAAGGTTACCCATGAATAATTAAGGTTACCCATGAACAATTAAGGTTACTCATGAACAATTAAGGTTACCCATGAATAATTAAGGTTACCCATGAACAATTAAGGTTACCCATGAACAATTAAGGTTACCCATGAACAATTAAGGTTACCCATGAACAATTAAGGTTACCCATGAACAATTAAGGTTACCCATGAACAATTAAGGTGCCTTAGTTGTACACAGGTAACGTTAATTGGTAACTATCAGGTTTCAATACGGGGTGTTGTTTTCAAGTAAAGGATGGAGGATGTGCTGGAGGGTTTAGATTGTGAGATAGAAATTTGATATTTCTAGCTGGAGGTGTTAAATTGGGACCCAGGTCCGTGGAACGTAATTCCATTGGGATTACACCATTGGTGAGAATAGCTTTTCCCAGACAAGTTTACTTTGTACTCAAGAAGGCTATATACTCGATAATAAACCTGGTAAACTGCATGTAACCAAGCAGCTTTAGTATCAAATGAAATGTATGCACATCAGAAAGAAAAATCTCTTTGAGCATTATATGAAATTGTCTACTTCTACCTAAAAAATAAGAGTTTAATACCCTGTGTGTATAAATTTCTAGAAAGCCAACTTGGTTGAACAATGAGCAGTGCACCATCTACTACTGCTACCTGCTTTACTCATTTTTGTTCATGCATGCCTCACGAAAGTCCACTACTGTTTTGCACACAAGCGTTAGGTCAAACACAAGAAAAACAGCATGATCATCATAGCCAAAAAACTAAAAGTTTTCCCACTCTAACAGAAACGTTTGTTGCAACTTTCTCTGGTGGCTTGAAACTTTCCTCTTGTAAAAACGAACTCCCTGTTTGTGTTGCTTGGGCTTGTTACGCTTATTTTCCCTGGTGGTGGTGTGGCATCGGCGGCGGCACTGCCACACACAACTTTGAAAGCATACTGTATGAAGAAGCTACATTGTGAAACAGAAACAAGCTCGATGGGGTTAGTGGGGAAAAAGTTTTTGCTTGGTTGAAGATTAGGATCGCGATGAAGAGATGGGTACATTTACTAGAATAAGCTATTTAGTAACGATTTTAACGTAATTTTGCGCAATTACTTTGGGGATCGGGTGAGAAAAGTTTTAATACTCTTGTGATGCAATGCAATGTTGCAAACAAGTCGTTAAAAACATATGCGTTAAAGTAGTTTATGTAATTTTTTATTGTGAAATACTTAAATATAAATTACATTATGGCAGTTGGCAGTGTGAATAAAATTGATAGGTCTGTAGTAACATTACTAAACTGGGCTGTGACTTTCCTTTCATTGAACACCGCGTTCGATCAGATAAAAAGCTGTGAACCACAAACTAAAAAAAGCACGCGAGTAAGCACTTTTCCACGTGAAATACTTTTAAAAACCCTTTTAGAATCCAGAAAAAAAGTTACTTTCTGATCGGAACGGAACACTATTTTCTGAACAAAGTAATCAGCATCAACGTAGCGTATCACAAACAAAGCACAAACTTTTAGTATGTGCGATAAAAAGAGAAGATTACCAGTCATGTTTTTGGAACAAACACAAACGTGAAAGGTCATAGACTAAATTGATGCAAAAAATTCCTAGCTTAAAATCCTTTCAATCTTATACATATTTAATCGTACACAATGAGATTGAAACAAAAGTACTGTAGTTTATGGTCCACCAAGATCGTCATCCTCATCCTCGTCTATACTATTTAAGGCCGTTATCTTGTTCTTGAGGTCTTTAAGGCTGATTTTGACATCCGTTATAGCCTCTTCGATAGTTTTTAGCTTTTCATTGAGATGCCCCTCTCTGAATAACAGATCCCTCTTTCTTCTCACATCATTCGCATCAGCATTATAGAACGTGTTGGAAAGCGCTGATGAGGTAGATAGGGAACATGAACCGGGGCTACTCGACCCACAGCAGTCAGAATCGCTAATCCAGAAACTTAATTCGGTTCTGGGTATTAAGTTGCAGTTAACAAGGGCGGAATCCATCAGAAATACGTTTCGTTTTATGTGCCTGCAATATAAAAGAGCACGTTCCCACATTAGAAAAGTTTTTTAATTCGAAAGTTAACTAGTCTACAGTGTATCATCATGTAATTACATTTTTACATATACATACATACATACATTACATTACATATTAGCGTGTTACTTTACTTAATGCACTACCTTAAAGAATCGCCATTGTCGCAAAGTACTCTTGCCAGTGTTGTCTGCTTTATTTGGGTGAGTTGGTCAGGCCGAAATACGTTGTTCTCATAATAGAATCGATCTCCATCTCTGAGTCGCCTAAAATAACCAAATGAATAAAGGTTGTTTTAGCGTGTTAGTAATGATTCCCCAATGCCCCCGAACATGAACCTCAATAGCTTAATGCAATAAGCAATTTCAAATTTTGAAACAGCTAGCAAGTAAAACTATAGAATGGAATGTGATTAGCCATTTAAGCCTTTCATAACCTTAGTATCCTTACCTAAACTGGTCAATTAATATGCATCTAAATGTAGGTCCTACACGTGCGTCTTGTGTGAGAGGTTCCTCCGCTACGCCCCCTACCCACAAATCAATGTTGTCCACATGCCCATATACCTCTGCAATCTTTCCCCTTAGGTCATCATTAGGAATTTCAGTCTGCAACAAGGAAAATATTTTAGAGTTAGTGTGAGTCATAGGTAGCTAGCAAAATTGAAACAAATGGGCATGAGTTTGTAGAGATTGGATAAAATATGTGCTGAACGCTTGCTCAACACGTATAATTTTCTCTCGTAATAATCATTATTCCCATTATTCGCGTCTAGCATGTCTACGTTTAGTTGCGAGCTCTGGTGCTGCTGCTGCACTAAAAGTACTTTTCATCATCATCGCAAAACAGATAACGGTGGTGTACGAGAGAAAAACACGACAGAAGCAGTCTTGTCATTTTGAAGAGCTCTCCTTTTTTCAAACAATACGAGTACTTGAGAAACGTAAAGCAGAGAAAGCCTTCTAGTATGCCAAAAAATCTCAGTCCAACCCGCATGGCATGTTTTCAGTCTGAATGGTATGATATTCTGCATATTCTTGAGTGCTGGTGATAATACAGCACATTCCCATAATCTAAATTACCTTGAGATCGTCAAAAGTCCTGGCTCTAGTGAGATTGCACAAGACCCTGTACTCATTGTACGAGCGAATCCCATGTTCTCTGCCCCTCTGAATATTCATAGAAGCCAGATCTAGTGCGACCAAGTGTGCGTGGGTGAAGAGCTCGTTCGTAAGATGACTGTTTAATATCTGATTTGGCATTTTCAGCTTGGCCGGGGTAGTAAACAGTCCTCTCATCAGAGGGTCAACCCCACCTTCCTCTACAAGCCGCCAAGGAGCAAAGAAAGCACTGCGGAGGGGTACGTCGCCTTCACGGATCGTTTGGAAACTGGAGTCGAGGCGACGTAGTGTCGGGTTTATCAGCGTGTGACCAAACCTAAAAACGGAAGCGGAAGATGAAGAAGAAAAAATAAAGATAAAAATAAAAGAGAATGACCACGTAAACGAATATTAAGCTTCCTGTCCAAACCTCAAAGCTGCAGTAGCAAACTCATTAGAAATGGTCGGATTGACTTGTGGATCATATCCCTTGTATGGCCCTAGTATCTCCATGCCCTCACTCCCGATAATGTAAGGTAGCCACTCGGCATACGTGATATGCTGCATTTGAGCCCCAACTATTTTTCTCGCTTCTTGAAACACGGTGTCTTCATCCCACCGGGGATTAAGGTTTCTTAGCCTCTCTGCTAAGAAATTATGCTGGCGGAACCAGATAGTGTGCATTGCCAAAAGCCCTAGCTGCTCGTTACTTCTAATATCCCCTGCCAAGAAGCATCCCACATCAGACTCACGGAAGTTACGCCGGCAATCAACAAAGTTCTCGTCTGTCGCAAATGGCATCAGGGGCTTGTTCTGGAGCATGTAGATCCCGTTTCGCAGATAGGCTCGATTCGTACTGTTCCGCAGCGTCAAAAGTTCTTCCTCTGATGAACCATACACCTACAAGACAAACAGAATTCGCAATTTTCGCTACTTTTGTTTGCACGCTTTTCCCCGCACATTAGCATTTTACATTTTCCTCAATGAAAATCAGAGCAAAAAGAATCTCCCACATTCGAGTCCCACAAAGAGTCGTCACTCAACTTAATAAAATGTAAATTTTTCCGTTCCCGCAGTAGTGACGACAAACGCGAGTAATAAAGCAAAACGACTTGATTCCTCACCTGAGATCCGTCGATGAACGAAGTTAGCTGATTAATTTGTTCCCGTTGCTGCATACCGTTAGCAAGAATACTCGTGACTCCTGTTCCACAAATGGCTGCGCTTCTCGTAAACTCCATACATCTTCGAGTACGGATTCTTTCATCGTCTGCCGGTGCCTGCATTGGGAAGCAGGGTGCTACGTTTTCACACGTTCTATCAAAGCATTTTAATACAGACTCTTTACATGTCTTTGCTGTAGTCGGATTTAATTTTGACAAAATTATATGCCTTCATATAGTCGTTCTGCACTTTATATAATAATATGAATTCTGGAGGTTTATTGTTGTTCGTGCAGAGTCTACTACAGTGAGTATTACAAGCAGAATAACAGTATAAAGTTGGTGTTTATATTTCTGCTGCTTCGAAAACTTCTATACCGAACTATCGTAATTGTAATTAAGTTTCTATTCACTGAAGCGTGTATGATTTTCTTGTTGCTTTCCCTGCTCTTTTGATGCTATAAGGTTGAAAGACAAAGGAAAACTTTTTACCTTCTGCAGCTAATTCTCTGCCCAAAAGACTCGACACTGAGGGAAGGTAGCGCGTGGTCCAAGTCGTGGTCTGGTTTTTAAACGATATGAAATGAAAATTTCTCATAATAACCCATTATTTGCAGCTGGTTCACAAGTTGGAGAAACCAACCTATATAATATAGCGCTATATTTTGCTCTAATTTTTTAATGCGAGTGTGTACGTGACCGTTATTGTTAACACTCCAATTTGCAGACTTTCTTCCTTTCGGAATTTGCGCATTTACCCTAAACCTTGCATTCAAGTTATACAAGGAGTGGTGGTAGTAAGCACAGCATGCAATTTTAGTAAAACGCAAATACCTCATAAAGGACCCACTAATGAGCTACATTTTGAAAATTGAAAATCATGGGAACGATACCTAGGAATTGGCCCCATTGCATTAGCATGTGAGTGTAAGTTGAGTCTGGGGAAATTGTTTCTGATGTGATGATTCTATTTGTGACGAGGCGGGCAAGCGGCAGTGGTAGGCCGTTGTACTTGTGATCCGGATTCCAGCCTAGGAACAAACCAAACTTTAACAACACATTTTTTTCTCTTTTAAACTCTTTTCACATATTTAAACTTGGTTTATTAGAAAAAAGCATGTCTTGGTTTAATAATTAATTCATTTTTAAGTACTAGAATAAAGATCTATAAATTTTTATTTAAAAAATCTACGAGAAAGAATTTACGAGTTACGTGGTTTTGCATTTTTTCCAATCAAAGTTCAAAGTTTCTTACTCATTATGCGAAATTAATTACTTTTTTGTTTAGGAGTAGAATAGTTTTAGGTGAGCTATTTAATAAAAACTTTCATAATAATTTACCTTTAGGCAAGTTAAACCCGTTCTCATACTCGGGTGCTAAAAGTCTCTGGAATGGAGTGTAGGACGATCCCCACATGGAATGTGCCATGTTATTGCAAGTACCGTCAATAGATCGGTACTTTGAGTGAAAGCATCTTTCATCCGTACAGTTTGTTTTTGGCTTTCTATGTGAAATGCAGCCAGAGAGGCGACCGAGCAGCTCGACTTGGCCGGGGGTGAAAATGTGCTCATACCTAAAGTCGCCTGAAGTAGAAAACAGTATACAATGTGTGAATAGAACTGTTCTTTAATAGAGTTTTTACTGATGATGTTTGTGTAGGAGTGTGGGAGAAGCACATCCATTTGGCAAATTTGTGTCAAGTGTGGGATGATTGAAGCGAGAGCGTTTATGTGAATGTCAAGAAAATCAACTCTACAAAACAAACCAATTTCACACGGCACTCCTACGCACTCTTAAATATCTATCTCAATTTCATCATAATCCTTACTTGGAAGCGTAAAATTCATCCCTTTGTTAATTTCCTCGTGTATGATATGAATAGCACGCTCGTAAATTTCCGCTGGTCTCGCCAATTGTCTTGCCTCAGGTCGGGGGAATCTCGCCAGTCTCAGGAGATCGAACGGTGATCTGATTTCTGCGAGAATAGAATAAAGGAAAAAGTTTTTTTCATCATAATAATTTTGTTCCGGTGACGTGTTCACGTATTCACGTGTTCAAAAAAGTTTTGTTTGTTCATGAATGTCAGTTTTCATTAGAAAATACGTCTCAACGTGAGTGTAGACTGCTTTTAAGAAATCCGCTAAAAAGATGACAGGATTTCTCACTGCGACTTTCCCAAAGATGCTATATACTACATACTAAGATGCTACATCTATACAGAGAGAAAAGTTGATTCTCGTTTGGTTGAGCAGTTTTGTTGAAAATTATTACGTGTATATTTCCGCCGTGTTGTGCAGGGATGCATGCATAAGCAGCAGTACAAGAGGAAGATGGAAAATGAGAAAAGTTTGCATAAAGCTGACACGGAGTTTCTCACCATTTCTTGAAGAGTTTGAGAAAAGAATGTCAACAGAATCGGATTCAGCTTGCTCAACGTCCCCTTTTGCACGACGAAACGCATTCTCAATGAGCTCATTCTCGACTCTGATCTGATTTTCCTCCTGAGTGACTGTAATGCGATTGCCCCTTATTACAATTTGTGAGGGGGCTGTGACGAAACCGTGATCGTTGAAAGCTGAACATTCGTAAGTGCCCTCGTCCTCATTTGGGGAAAAGTCGTTTAGGATAAGCGTGCCGCTTGGGAGAATCGATGATTTGAGATTTTCTACAATTGTCAGACGATTCTTGCGCCAGAGTATGGTCGGGGGTGGAGCGCCAGATGCAGAGCAAGGGAATCGGAGCTGGGACCCTCGGGTCACACTATCACGAGCAGAAGCTGATTGAGTATGCAAATTGAGAAACAATAGAAAATGAATTTTCTCAGCCTTCATACCTGAACGACTTTTCTTGGAGAAAGTCGGTAAACACGGGCGAGGTCCCAGAACTGACGCGAATACCCGTGTTGGTCTCGATAGTTCCAAGAACATTGGCTGCTCTACAAGTGAGCTCTCCTTCATCTCCTTCCTGAACTGGATTGATAGTTAATAGACTCCCGTCCTCGTTCACTCTAAACCGATCAGGAGACCCCAGAGGCTGTCCATTATGCAGCCAAGTGATTGTCGGAAAAGGTGTTCCTACAGCCTCGCATCTGAATTCCACTCGGTTCCCGTAGCTTGCTGTTTGCTCCAGTGGAGTGATCACCCATTTTGGAGCGGCTGTACAAATAAAGGCAGCCAAAATTGTGATTCCTGTCTCTGGAGAAAATTAGATTTTATAGTACTCACTAGCAACTCGAACTTCTGAGATGGCAGAGAGATTTCCCAGTGGGTTTGTAGCAGTGCATCTGTAAAATACAACAAGGCGAAATTACAACCAGAGAAATCAAAATGAAAGAAATCCTTCTGCCTTTATGAAAGCTCTTTGTACCTGTACACGCCCTCATCTTCTTTGCTGACGTTTCTTATTGTCAACGAGCCTTCAGGAGATACCTAAAACGATGAGTTTATTGAACAGCATTTAGTTGTATGAAACAAGAATGATTACTACACATTCTCAAGTAGCCCCGACACTTGCCTGGTGTCTGTCGCCAATTTCCACGAGAGTACTGTCCAAGTGCCATTGTATCGTTGGACGTGGGTATCCAGTAGCCTCGCAATTAACACTGATGTTTGTCCCTTCGACAACTTCCTGGTCAAGTGGTACGGTAATGAACCTAGGTCGACTTGCATGTCTCTCCCCACCACTACTCCGTAGCATTTTGGCCTTGCGGGATTTCACTAGGCCTGCTTCGCTTTTCGCCACACATTCATATGATCTGCAAAGCATTAATATTCTTTCTAGTTGACAGGATAATTACACGCTGGTGTCCGCTTGTCACGTTTTATCTCACCCAACATCTTCATCCCGAGCATTGGCAATCATCAGAGTCCCGTCGCGGAGGACAGAATACCTGGGCTCGGCTTCAGTACTGATTTCATTGCTGCGAGTGGACAAATTCAGATTTAAATGCATATAACATTCAAGTGAAGCGAATAATTTAGGAATCATTAGCACCGATTTTTTTTTCTGCTGTTAATGGCTTTCCTATTGTACCTGTTTACCTGTTGCGCAACCAAATGATGTCCGGATCGGGTTCCCCCTCGGCTCTACATCGAAAGTATACAGTGTTCCCAAAGTTTACCTCAATATCCCTCGGCTCTTCTGTAATCTTGGGAGTGCCTATAAATGACATTTCAGCGAAACATGTTTGTGTACCCATTTGTTAATTGATCCAAAATCTCACAAGCAGCTCACATAACCCCATTGCTTTGCCAAAAGTAAACTCATCAAATTAAGGTTTTCTTTCTCATAATAATGATAATAATAAGCAGCAAGCACGAAGAATAACAAGAAAGACTCACGACATCGAATTCCGAGATCAGTCATGGCCATGACAGATTTCCCGTGCATGTCAGAGGGTTCTTCGCAGTAAGCAGCCGCTTCTGCACCAGGATGCTCCGCGAGCATCTGAGCTAAGCTCATTATGCTACAGTCGCAGATCAAAGCATTACTGTCAAGTCGTCTATTTTTCAAACAAAAATTAAAACTGTTATTAGGGAGCTCGTGTCGAGTGAAGAAAATTATTATGATGATGGTTATGTCGAGCTCAAGGCTCAAGTGCTGTTTACGATACAGAGTAAAAACAAGAGCAGAAAAGGGGCTTACAAGCGAATGAGTTTGGAGAGACCATCGAATGCACCTGGAGGAATTCTCTGGATCCGGTTGTGTTGGAGGAAAAGTCTTTGGAGGCTCGTTAGGTTTTGGAACGTTTCTGAGGAGAACTCTTGAATATAGTTGTAATGGAGGTAGCTGTTGGCACAACATACACGGAAATGACTTGGTTTTTAGGGATTTTATTATTACAACATGAGCTTTCTAGACATTTTTATATGCTTACAGCTGCTCCAGGTTGGGGAGGTTCCGGAACGCGTGGGGGTCGATATCTCGAATCCTGTTTTTGTACAGGTACCTAACGGGCATTTTTTACGCGAATTAAAAACATTTTCATATTCGCGAATATGCAGAAGAATGACTTTATATTTGACAAACTTACAGAAAACGCAAGTTTTCAAGCCCGTTGAAAGCGTCATTTTTTAGATGGACAATATGGTTGTTGTTTAGAAGCCTACACGGGAAAATGTACATTCATGCAATTACTGTAATGTAAAATATACACCAGTTTTTGTGAAATAAAGAGACTCACAGAGTTTCTAGTTTCTTCAAATGCGTGAAATGGTTGTCGGGTATTTCTCTGATGCGATTAAATCTCAAGTCTCTGAAAATTAGGACGCGCATTTTTAATATAAGGGCGAGTTTTAAAATGGTTCCAATGTTTGTCATTTCTCATGAAGCATGTCATGAAAGTTGTTTCATCTTTCGAAACTTACAGCACAGTTGTATCCTCCGGAACGTCGGGCACTTTCTCCAGATGAAGGAACATGCACCGAACAGTGGTGCGGAAGCAGAGGCATCTCAGCGGGCACTGAGGTGTTTGTCCATGGCAAGGACTGAGTATCGTGGTGGACAGGTACACTAGACAAACCAACGCACACAATCTTCGTTTCTTTGTTCTCGAATAAGTGGATGACGGCCGTGCTGGACCTATTCTGGCTTGTGAAGATTCTCGAGTGGGAATACTCGTTATCATCGTGCTGATGGGGTATTATTGCTTCTCTCCAGAGAGTTTGTATAGAAAAGTGATATAAGGTTTTCACTCGCATTTACACATGTTTTATGCCTGTACAAGCGGGGACCTTTTATGCCTTAGGGACATGCAAAGGGGACTCGAGGAAATCTGAACAAAAAACTTTTTTTTACGGGAAATGCGATTAAATTAAAAGGGAGTTTAAAAAATACTTTGTTTTTTTCTTAAACTTTGTTAATGGTCCTCTGCAAAACACATTGCGCTCAAAGAGTTTCTTATTGCAAGTTATATAACAGCACAATATTTTCAGCGAGAGACAAGAAGCACCAACCCACAACGACGAACCACTATCACCGGACGATGATGAGCTGATGAGCGTCGTATGTGATTCCGAGAACTTCTTTACTCATCTACTCAAGAGCACACGTTATCCGCTTGAGTTTTATTGCAGAGTTTAAAGGAATGAGTGTTTCTTTCTTCATGAGCAAGAGGGTCTTCTTTTTGGATATTATTATGGCATTTTTCAAGGCGATGAAGTAACATGAACGAGAAGATAAAAAAGGGGTTTCAAACTGAACACACGGTTATGATGATGCGTTCTGTCGGTAATAAGACATTGGATTTGTTTGGGTGCTTACTTTTGTTGTATCATGTTTTCTGGGAGAGGAAGGGCGAAGTACTTTTTTATTTTATTTTGAGAGATCTTTTTACAGAATTGTTGTGTAAGATTGTAAGACATTTTTTGTACAGTATAGATTATGTGGGGAGTTAGTAATGCTCTTTACTAATGACCGGTACTTGAACTATTTCTGTGATTTTTGAGCATTTATTGCTTCTTCTTTTTGGGGGTTAAAAATGTAAAAAAAAAAGTGAACCAAGGATTGCAATTGGAACTGGAGAAGTTTAATAGGTAAAAAAGTTTTCTCTGAGAGGATTTTGCACAAGTATCCATTTGTATGTAGACCTTCGCACTTGTATAGTTTATTAGGTCAGAGTCAGTGTAAGGATGAAAAAGGTTATTGTTGAAATTTTTTTGATTTTACGACCAAACTATGAATGAGGGTTTCTTTCCCGAGGATACGACTAGAATAAAAAAATATTGTTCAAGATAAACTTTTACTAAAAAATCAACAAAGTTTGTCGCTTCATCAAAAAGTTATTACTTCCCTTCCCAAAATAATGTTTTGCGCTATTGTTCACCTTCGAAAGGTGATAAACCTAGATTCTTTTCTCCAGAAAAATTGTAACATTGAGTTTAGCATTGGTCTTGTTGATACACGAGTTTGTAGCCATCATTCAATGTCGCGAGCAACTTAAGTATGGGTGTGATACGTAACAAAACGCCAGGAGCGAAAACCTATTAAAATGAACCACACATTAACTGTGATCTTTTATGATGATGCCTTGCTGTCGAACATAAAAGATGCTGAAATATGAGTATGCATTCAAGTTGATGGGCAAAGCGTCAAAAGCGCTTTTGGACAAATTATAATTTGTAATAATGTTTATATACGCTTCTCAAATGTCAAGATCTTGTGATGGATATATTTATACTCTCTCTCTGGTTCACATCTTGTCGTGTGTGCAATATAAGGTGTTTTTTGCGGCTTTCATCACTGGGTCGTAATCACTATGATTATTTGTATTTTAGCGTATGGATGGAGAGATGGGAGAGAGTAATTATGATTTTTGTAGTGTCTGCATTTTAGACTGAAGAAATGCAGACAAGTTTAGATTTTTTATGCGCGTATGCTTGGGTTTTTATCTGCATCTCTCCTGCTGAACCAGATCGTTTTTTCACAGGAGTTCTGTTTGTCAAAAAGGTTATTATGATAGATAATAGTGATGGTCGGGGAGAAGATGAAGTAATGCGAAAGCTTACTTTTGAAGTAGTGTTTTTTGAAATAGTAAGAAGTAGCATTTTATTAGATAAACTAGTTTCTCTGTTTGTCTATTACCAAATTTTTAAACTGTTCCATTCTTGATTCTTGAACAAATTATGGATAACCATTGATTACAATATATGGCAGTTTACGAAGAAATGCCACGTTGATGAAATCTTGATTTTTGCTATCTTTTATAAAAAAAAAGAATTTCATCGCTACATGACCAGTTTCGTACAGCTAAATTCTCCTTAAAATAAGCTGCATTATTTAAGCTTCCAATTAGCATCGACAAAGAAGTAGATGAGTAGATCGCCTTCACGAATATCAAATGAAGTATCAATTTTTATTGCGATTCCTAAAAGGATTTAGTATCCATTTCATGCTTCCTAATGCATAAAAACACGTCGTGTGTATTCAAGTGTTAAGGTTCCAAGAGGATTCTTATGCGGCCATAAGTGTGCGTTTTAGAGACGGAGCTTTCAGCCTGTTTCAGGTACGGTATAATGCTCCTATAATTATCCCCGAAATTTAAATATAAACATGGTAGAATTTAAAATGTAAATAAGATGTATAGGGCCATTAAAATGATGCTGAAAAAGAAAGACGTGTTGTTTGCTACGACGAGGGAGCACACACGTCAACAAGATGTCTACATTCTTTACTTGACAATCAGATTAGTGAATATGTACTTATTACTCTGGCATACATAAGCATTCGAGAACTAGAGAGAGGTTTAAAATTTTCTACACTTTACAAGCCCATACCAAAACATCCGTGCAGCTGGGGTGTCGGACAGAGAAGACCTGATGAAAGAATGATTATTAGGGTTGGAGATGGATGGAGATGAGATTCCTGTTGCGAGATTACAGGGTTTTGTTATTGCTCGAATGTGTGCATCATATTGTTAACGAAAAATATTATGCGTGTGTTATCCAGGTAGAAAATCTATGAAACAACAAATGAGTGAGCATTTTTTTCTTCTTGTTCTTCTTCAGGGCGTATATTGTATAACATGCTCTGGCATAGCTGTTTGATTCAGAATAATGCGTGCTGCGTGTAAGGACAATATATCACCGGGAACCTGATCGTCAAGAAAACACGACGGTGTGTACACGCACAATTTATGGTTTATCACGACATGATTAATACGCAGTGATTACACGCATGTGTGCAAGTGAAAAAACGTATACAAATTACAGTTATTTTGCAAGAGTATAAATCTTTTTATTATAAAAAAAACTATCACTCAGCTTTGTAGCTTTTTAAATTTGCCTTGCACCCAAACTCTATACATCTTGAGCTGCTTTCCCCTATTTACCTGCAGTCTTCTGTCAACCATTAAGTTTAGCTTTTCGAACCCCTGGGATAAGAACAAGTTTTCGACCTCATCTTCAGTAAAGAAATAAACTCTAGTGCCATCCCCCCTAACATAAAAATTTTCTTCGATGCACCTTCCATCTTTAAATCTCAATTGGGCCAAGTCAAATCTACCATAGTCTCTGAATAGAACTAGCCCTCCAGGTTTCAGGTACCTGTACAAGTTTTTTATGACAGTCTGGAATTTAGTAGGACTAATAGCCGAAACTACAAATATTGCTGTTATCACGTCAATGGAGTTTGGAGGAAAAGGCGTTGGAGCGGACTCGTCCGTGATGTCAAGCACGAACGGAGTACACCTAGATGATTCAAACTGCTGAGTATCTTTGATTATCTGAACGGCTTGTGGAGAAAAGTCACAGCAGTACACGTACGTGTGGGGATTATTGTTGGAAGCCAGAAGTGGGAATACAGTATTTCCTACTCCACACCCAACTTCAAGCACCTTAAACATTGAGTTTTCTCCTGGGTAGGATTCATTGGTCCTCAGTGACTTGAGCGTTTTCTTGCTCTCCTCTGCGTCAACGCTAGAACCGTACGGAGATTCAAGCTCTGGAAATTCTGAAAAAAGCCAGTTCCTATCCCTGAAAAATTTATTCTTGTGTACCCCATAGAATTCATCCCAGTAGTTCCATGCTTGATTTTCCAGCTTTTCTTTTCTCTCAGCATCCATCTTTGTCTTGGCATGATTGCTAACCATTTCCAATGCTTTTGTTTTCATTTCGTCATCCCATTCCACATCATCCCAAGCGTTGCACTGAAACACTGCAGTTGCGTCTGTAAGATTTCTGCTTCGGATTATTTTTGGTTTTGGATATGCCACCTTTGTTGTCCCGGATTTGGTTAGGTTTTGCCACAATTTAATGTTTTCTTCATTTTTCTTCTTGAGCATGCTGTATTCAGAAACTTTTTGAGGGGATTCTGATTCTGAATCTGAGCTGATAGTGAAGTCGGCAAAGCCTGTGAGGGGATCAGGTGATGCGGAAGGTACTGATGCTCCGTCGACCTCCATCTTGGATGAAAAGTATCGCGGCGACGGTGACCTTAGTTGACGTCGAATGGAAATGATAATCAATTTTCGCATGCAAGCAAACAGGAACACGGGATTATTACGCAGGTCTTTGGAAACTGCTACACTGAAAAAGCAAAGACGTTATTCAATTTTTTAGCATAATTCAGATTCAGACTTACACTCATACTTTACATTAGTACAAACTAAACAAAATCTTACGTTTAGTCTTGAACTCCAAGACTTGGAGACACATGACAAGTGCACATGAGCCTTTCCAGCTTTTCGTTTTCTGTCACCGTTTCCTTGAAAAACAAATTACATACAAAACGATATTATGTATTATGTAATATTATGATAATTATGTATAGTTAACTAAGAAGCTCACCTCCTTCCAAACTACATTTTCTGTAAGCGTTTTAAAAATTAAAAGCACCTTTGCTCTCTCTCGAAAGTCAGTTCACCATCTGCTGATAAATAGACACATCTTCTCAAGAGATTCGCGGGTTTGTTCTGTTTTGGCGTGAGATGCCCCAACTGAAGCTTGCTGTGGTGGAGACCGTTTTGATGTGTGGGCGAACAAAGACGAAATAGGAAAGCGTCTAAACTCCACTCGCTCCGTCATGCACTTCAAGCTCAGCAGTGCAGTGCATTACTTCATCATTTTGCTCAGAGCTCCTTCATTCTTCACCAACCGGAACTTGCACAACTTTCCCCAGAAGTTAGTTTCATTTTCGGATACTACGTGAAAGCATTGTCGCATCTGGCATACAACCGTTGTTTCTCATGTCTCTTTCTCGACAAAGCTGACAACTCATTTTTACATGGTCACGCTTTCTCTGTTTTGCCATTTCAACACGCTTTAAAATAGTACATTCCAAAATGTCATCACGCAAAACGGGAGAATATCTTAATCCACCCTCAAGTCATATTATCAAAGCGAATGTTTTATTTTTGTACAATCTTTTTCTTTCAAGATAATACCCCTTTAATGAGCATCTCTCTGAGAAAAAGGATTTGTATCTGATGGAGCGGGGTAGAATGATCATTCCTGAAGAATGTCGCTTTTTGTACGCTCTCTTGCATTTTGAGCGACTTGAAAAGTTCTTTCAGTTGCAATTAATTTAAAAGTTCTTTGAGCCGAGGAGAGAAGGTAAAGAAAAAAATAAATCTAGCGTGTCTTCTCCAGGATATTTGGGGCACACAGGAATAAAAATACACATTTGTCATAATGAAAAAGAGATGCTTGCTCAGGAACGGATTTTGGAAGTAAATTGGCAAAATGAAATGAAAGAGATCAAAAGTATCAAGAACACAAATGAAATCGAATGGAAGCCTGTCTCATTGAAAATTGAAATATTGACAAAGCATGGAAAAATACAAAAATGCGATGAATTCTCTGATAATGGAAAATGGAACGCGAAAATAACCTTTCCGATCATCGTATAGAAACATACTGAGCACATTTTGGCAGGTAATCAGTATCAGGCGGGGGAAACCGTCATATTATAAAAGTTGTTATTTTGTATTTGTTTGTCATTCCTGCTTTGTACACCAACAGTGAAAATCATTGATGACTACGATTCTATCTTGTCTTTTTGGTGAAAGTATTGCAGATTTCCGTACCAATTCATGTTTTAGTTGGTGTGTATTATATTAGTATAAAATAAAATGTAAAGGGATGAAGGTTGTAAAGAAATTTAATTTTTGTATATTGTACTGGAGTAGATTTGGAGAAAATCCTCCTTTGATTTTTTATACCGAACCTTTCCAAAGAAAGGGGCAACCTGAGGACTAGATAGTATAGTCAGTATAGTGGCAATAGAGAGTATAAAAATGCAATATATTTTTCAGTACGCCACTGCCAGCCTGCACTGGATCAGATTCAATCCAACCTGATTTATTATTCATCTTGTTGATAAAAATTGAAAATTGCTCTTTTTCTACAACGGATATATTTGAACTGACAGGGGCGATCTGGTGAGGATAAATATCACGGAAAGCGGATCAAAGTAAAAAAGATGCTCGCAGAGTGATACCACTGCTGCTTCTACAGCAGGATATTATTCCGGTGCACTATACACACGTTCAACGTTCGAGACATCAAGCGATTCGATTGTCAGAAGAGAGATTTATAGACTTAAAAAAAAAACTGGAAAAAAATCTCGGTATAGTATTTGCTTTTGTTTGCACCATTTTAGGTAGTTCTTTTCTTTATTGAATCCGTGTCAAGAAGAGTGAGCAAGAGGATTTGAGAAGAAGCGCTTTCTGATAA
This sequence comes from Entomobrya proxima, assembly GCA_029691765.1. Taxonomy (NCBI): domain Eukaryota; kingdom Metazoa; phylum Arthropoda; class Collembola; order Entomobryomorpha; family Entomobryidae; genus Entomobrya; species Entomobrya proxima. The sequence goes on from CM056170.1 coordinate 5,014,644, forward strand.
ATCCAACATTCTTTGACCTGTACGTAAGCTAATCGCCCAGTAACGCAACAACCCGGTTCATTGTTTTTTTACGGTTTGTCGATGACGCGAAAAAGCGATTCATTTTGATGATGATGCGGTAGGAGAGAAATTAAGTCGGGAGCTCTTTTATGTGAGAACGGGAGCAGAAGTTGAAGAAACCCGTGAAAACGCGTGTTTTTATCGGTGCCATCGGTGGTGATGCGTTAACCAGAAAGAAAGGTGGGAGGTGGGATCATAGCTTCAAGGCAAGTAAATCGAGTCGAGTAGCAAAATTGAAAAAAATGGATGCTTGAGTTACAAGGAACAAAATGCATTGACCGTGTAGCGGTGGTGTTGCGTTTTTTAAGGGAAAAGCGACAGCAAAATCATATCCGGTTAGTTCCGTTGTTGCTGCTGTTGTTTTCTTTCTTCACTGGTGCATTAGGTAAAAGGAGGTGAGTGTTAGAGTGGCTGAGAAAGAAAAAAGGTCTACACGTGCTGGGAATTGGTAATCTCATCACGGTAGTAGGTTGTGAACGAGAGAGTGGATGAAAGATGGTGTTTTAGGGAGGATGTTGTCGAGTAGTGGATGCAGGAATGGAGGATTATTGCTGAAGCGTGATTGGGAGTGAGTAGGATGAATTTTTGTGGGGAACGGGGGTAAATGGGTGGCGCGGGGAGGTCACGAGTTCGGCACCGGAAGTAAGACCATGAAAAGCTAAGCAACAGTAAAGTTGTCTACATTATAAATTGAGACAGGTTTCAATAGGTAATCATTATGCACGTATTATAAGCTTGACGTTTTCTTGTTGACGTATGTTGTGACATTTCAGAAAGTAAATTGCGCACTTGTTATCCTTCATGCTAGCAATTTCATACTATTAACTTGTATGAAAGAACTTCAGACCTGTAGTTTCAACTTTTACAACAAAGTGGCGTCATTTTGTCTTTTGTGTTTGAACAATTCGAGTTGTTTTCATCAGAAAATCATGATTAAAGTGATTCATCATCATACTACTACAACCAATATAGAAACGTACAAAAAGACAAACGGACAAACAATGCAACCATCAATAAATTGCTGTTTTCCCCAAACTCCAAAGCAAACATCATTCACATTAACATGTATCCTCGTGTTAAAGAACAAAATCGTATGAATGTATCCACCAGCGTATTGTTACGGTTGCTCAATGACGAGTGTAGTGTTTCCTGTCATCATCGCGCGAAATCAGCATAATATTATACCAGGGACTCTTGAGAATACGTACAGCTTGATTACGTTCGAACAAACAACGAGTTTTTCTTTTTTCTCAGTCTACTTGTTACGTGCATTATGATGTTGAGACACATACAGGGCTTGATGAATGGGTGAAGGAAGAAACGAGTGGAAATGAGAAATATATAGCTTTTTTGCTTGTTTAAGTTTCTGCTTTTCTTTGGTACTGGGTCCTTATTTTTACTCTGGGTTCCGTGTTGTGCTTTCACTTTTAGTGGTTTTATGGTAGTGCTGACGATGATGATCATCATCAAATGCATTTCTCCTGATGTTATACCTTGAGATAATCCGGCAGCAGGGTATAGTATATCGTGATATAGGAAATAGGAACATGTTTGAGCATATGTACCGCATTACCCTGTTAACCAGACAGTCAGGCTTTGTTGAGATTGTAAACATGATTTAATACTGCTCCTTTGTGATTTATTCGTGTATTCATATTCCTTATGATTTTCATTTTGCTCTACATTTTCAAGGCAACTCCTCTTGTTTCATGTCGTTGTACCAAAACGAGTCTGTTCAAACACATGCCTCGTTTTATTAATAAAATCATCCGCTTCAACATGCTTATTACTTAGCAAATGATTAAATTTAATGAATATTTGAAACGTGAGAGCACGATACTGTACGTTTACTTGACAAATTATCTTGTGTGTGGAACAAGAGACCTTGTGTGCAGCTGCTGCTACTGTACGAAAAAAAATCATTTTTGCAAAGCATGGTATTCATACTGACAAGCCTGGCACTCTTCTCTTTTCATTTTTCATGGCTTTGTAGCTTGTAGCGTTATTATGGGGTTTTGGTGTATAAATTTATTATGAAGTCCCTTGTAATATTCAAGTACTCCTTTTTGTTCATTTCATTTTAATAATAACACTACTATATGCAGTGTATTTTTTTTCGCTTACTCTGCCAGTCTCAAGTATCGCTTTCTTATAGTTGTCCCTGTTTCTCTATTTGAATAGATGGCTGTTGTAATGAGGAGGAAGAATGGGGAAGGGAAACCAGGGAGTTTATCAGCATTTTTATTCTGGAAAAACGGAAAGGAATATTCTTGATGCTCTCGTCGTCCACCCAATTTGTTATGCTTTTATGCTACAACAAACCTACGTGTGCGGTTTATTTTCTCTTGTCCCTACTGTTTACTAACCCAAATTTCCCCTTATATTCGCTGTTGTTGGGTTTGCGTTGTTGATGAATACGGAATTGAATGTGATAGTTTTCTCTTGTTGCGGTTTTTTTCTTCGTCTTCTTGTTGGGACTGAGTGGTTGTACAGGAGGAAACGCTGTTTAAACGTAAAGGAGATCGATATGACGTATGCTCATCAAGTGCAAGTCAAGAAGGTATGTCGAGGAGAGAAAAGGTCGGAATAGAATTTTTTATTCAGGATGAACCGTTGAGTGGTATCGAGAGATAACATTCGAGTAAACTCATCGGGCATAAAACGCATACATGCTATTATCACGCGTCAAACAAGATTAGTTAGTTAATTTACATTGAGAAACTAGTGGTTGGTCTGATTTTCACTTTGCCAGTACCAGTCAATAGCAGCGTTTGTTTGTGAGAGTTAGCCTGAAGGAAAGATACACACAAATGCGAATAAAGCTTCAAGTAGAAAAGTTTGGCTTTCTTGCCACTCAAGCTTGATTTATCAAATTCAAACCTGACTGCACCCGAAAATTTTACTTTTAAATCAACTGAACCAAAAAAGACGAATGAAATGCGATCACAAAGTGATTGAACAAGAGTACACATAGAATTCTATAATGTAAGAAACTTTTTGGTAGAACTGATGCGCGTTTGCATTTAGTACCCACGAAATTATTTGTAAGGAAACTTGATAAAAAATGGTTATTGTTTTTTCTCGGGAGATATGTTTCCTATTAAGAGTTAAACAAAGAAGGGTGTGCTTCATGAATCAAGAGTAAACGTGAACTTTTGTAGGAAATTATCATAGCAAATTTTCAATTCTGAAGTTTTTCATCCTGAACATACGCTTTCACTAAATTATCCACAACTCTGAAAACATATATGAGGTCTTTACGCTAAGTAAACTCGGGAGACCTCTACAAGTCAAAGAATGTCAGTCAGTGTCATGGGTTTCTGTACTGTCGCTGCCACTTGAATCATTCAAAATCTGCCTATCAGCTGCCTCGTTCAGGCGTACGTAAACGGAATGACAGACTGGAGTGTGGTTGTAGGAAACTTGTGTTTACTTCCAAAATATGAAAAACAAGCAATTTAGTAAATAACCAAAATGTCGAGGGAGAAATAGTATTAAAATGTTATGATTTTTGGGGAATTGGAAATACGGAAATTACTTCTGGATACACTTGCAATACACGTTAAATAATAAGGATAAAGGAAAATAAGGAATAAGCATTGCTCCAACTTTTCTTTTTCATTCAATAAGGCGTGTGTATTAAAAAGCGTGTCAATTAAGAAGTACTTTTCCATGTAATTCATAAATATTGTAGAGGGCTGGCGGTTGGCGGCTGGTGGCGAACTAAATTTAAAATTTTAAGACACGACCATAAGGCTGACATAATTAGTTTCGCTAATCAATAAAATGCCAATTTCGGAGCAATGAACTAGAGATTAATTATAGTTTCTATTTAACACAATTTTTCTATTCTAAAAACCTAAAAAAATAGAGTCGTACGAATGATTAGATTCTTCTTATGCTCCCCAATGATTATTTCACTCCCAAAACATTTCAAACTTTTTCGATTTATCTACTTCCCCTTCCTACTAGTTCTACTTCCAACATAATTCGTGCAATACTTTCTCCAGCTCAATGCACCTGTTTAGAATACAACCTATCCTGTCGAAACACTCAGGAACAGAGAATAAAAATCCCTCAGAAAGACTATTACCCCATCCCACCGTTCCAATTGCATAATATATCCCCCATCATGATCATCATCATCGGGAGGAACATCATCTATTGTCATTATAACAAAGAGTAACGGTTCCTTTCCCATTTTCCCACTCCCCCATTTCACAACACAACACTCTCGTATTCCCGTTACTTGCATAATATTAAACGATCATGTTGAGAAATTCCCTTCTCTTCTCGGCACATACCCATAGACTGTCATGTAAATTGTCTCTCTTTTCATGTTGTCGTCGAACAGAGAGAAAAAAAGTTCCTTATTTTTCTCTCTCGAGCACACCTGTGCGGATTCCTCTCTATAAAATAACGCTTGCTGACAAAAATGTGTTGAGAAAAGGTCTTTGAGCGTGGAGCACATTTCTCCACTCCCTTTAAGTTTAATTCTCCTCACAGAAGGAGAACGACAACGGGTGCACAAAACACCGAAAGAAAAGCGTAACAGACACATTTTACTATAATTTTGCATACTTCTCTACACCGTATTTCCTGAAAAAATAAGCTGTGAGAAGATGAAATTGAACCAGACGTTCCGTCGCGTCTGTTTTGACGGTTTTTTGTTCTTTTTCTGATGAGTACAGATGAAAGGGTGTACGTACACCGCGACATTTTTATGATAAGTTTTGTGATGATGTCATGATATCCAACAAATTCCTGAAAACGCTGCGTTATTTCATGAGTGTACAGGAAATGAAATCGCCAGTAAAAACCGAACTAGCCCAATGTTGTACATACTAACTCCTGATGGAACCCATACGTTTGCTCAAGTATTTGCAGAAAGAGAAGCCTTTTTAGCTCCCTCCTGAAAATAGAGACAAACCGCTTGCTGCTCTTTATACTCTTGAAGCTGTTGTCGAAAACCCGAAACCAACCTCAAAAAAGCCTAGTGTTACTCGAGCGATATAGCTTTTTCTGCAGCGCTTCTACACGGGAAATGTGAGTCGAACGTTGCTGCCACAACGAGAAGCTCGAGTTAGAATACAGGGAGAAAAGCCTGGAGAGCTGGCAGAAGCATCGTGATTCTTGTGTGAGTTGTCTTTGACTCAAGAAGTGCTGCTGGCAGAGCTCTTGCCTCCTGTGCTCCTTCGCAAAAAAAGTTTATTATTGTACAACTGAGCACACACACAACCAAGAATTTATTTAGGAAATAAGATTCATCCGAAGGATTTTTAATAAAAATATTTTCTCAACAAGCATGGAGAAATCTATAAGCGTGTTTTTCTAGAAATGGGATTACCATGCACCCTATTACTACTACCCTTCAGAGATTGACTTTTTTGTACGATTGATTAAGAGACAAAATACGAAGCCTCTCATGTTTAGTTCTTTGTTATTCTACAAAGCAACAACAGCTTTCCACACAATATTTTTCCTTTTCGCGAATCGCGATAAAATGGATAAAGCACGCGTGCACGCAGCAAAACTTTTTGTGAAGTGAACAAAAAGAAACTCTTTCCGCGTTGTATTTTTTGCATGGAGAAGCAAAAAAATTTGCATGTAATCGAATTACTTGTAACGTAAACTATTTTGCGTAAACATTACATATTTTATTATATAATATTATTGCATACATTTTATCTGCTGCTGGTGCTGCACAATGGGGTGCTGGCTTTCTGCTTCCGAACAGACGCTTGAAAAAAATAACGCTGAGTGGCTGATTTAAAGTATCAAGCACACAATATCAAGAAACAGGAATTACTCTATCATCAGCGGAAGCAGAAAAAAGAGGAAAGAAAGTGCTCATTTTTCCGCTGCCGGTTATAAGGAGGAGCAACCTAGCCTTTAACGTCAATCATCGTGGTGAATATTTTTCTTCCAACCAGGTAAAAATGCATTATGGCTAGTATTTATGTTAAGATAACAGTCTTTATCTTAAAACATTTCGCATAACAGCCTTGCATAAATCATTATTCTCTCGCGCTTATAATTTTGCAGCGCTCATGTAAAAGGGCAACTATGTGTACAGATAAAAGCTTTTAAAAAATTTCGTGTGTTACTAAATAATTCCGTAATCGATCTGAGCTGTTTTACTGGAGTACGTCATTCAGACTAGCAGCGTCGAAAAAAAGTAGTTTCTTGTGAAAATTATATTACGAGATAGGATGTAGGAGGAAAAGAGCACTGCCTTCTGCCTTTTGAGGTTTGACAGTCGGAAACGGACTTGAGTAGCAGACTCAATTTATAAAAGCCAATCGTAAGTGAAAAGCTGAGTAGGAGAGACTGTCTTATTTAATTTTTGTTTCTGGAGGGAAAGATAATTGGTAGCTTTTTCATGAGAAAAGTACATTAATAGCATGTTATTAACGTATGTGTGTATATTGACGGATGGTCTTAATTTCTAACCGTGACATGCTCAAACATCCATAATATTTTTATGTGCCTGCTAGCTTTCAGAAAACGTTAAGCACAGGGGTGAAAAGAGTCGTATCCATTTGGACAGGTAGTGTGTATAGTCGAAAAAGACTCCTACTACGTGTGTCAGATTCAAACAACTCAATTTTGTGCTTAATAAATTTATACTCTGGAACTGGTCACAAGGAATAATTTTCTTCAAACGAAACACAACAGAGAGCTCACTCATCGAGTTCCTTTTTACACTCCCGTCAAACAATTGCGGTAGTAGCAATAGTAGCAAACCTTTTCTCCTTGTGTTTTTCTCTATTGATCAGATGAATAATTCAAGCGGACGTTATTTGGGAAAAGCAAATGTGCTCTCATTGTCTTTCTCTTGTGACTTGTTTCTCCTGACAGTACATGAAAAGAATGAAGAATAAAAAAAATTGTTTCGTGTTTACTACCAAACGCAGTTGTTGTTTTAGACATAGGACAACATGCCACATCATCATAAATGAACAGTTCTGAGAAAACGTGCACGTCACACTGTTAATGGAAGGAAATGGACCGATTAATTTATGGGATCGGAAGTTTTGATAACTATTGATTGTTCTTTTTTTAATGGGAGAAACACCAGGGACCATCATTTTTTTCCAGTTTTTAGTGGGGTTTTGGGAAATATATATTGCATAAAAAACTTATGTCCGAGGCATACGCACGCACTATGCAATGCACAATTCACTGTTTATTCGTTACGTTTGAATTTCCCCAAAATAATTGTTTCGTGATCAAACTAATGACCGACATGTACGCTTCATGCTAGGGAAAAGCTTATAGAGTTAATAGAGTATATCTAAACACGGAATACGGTTAATACGACAGCCATAAGTTAATCTATACACTTTTATAGCAGTTTTGCTAGTTACCGATACTTCCAAATCCACCCCAAAAACATCAAATACCGCCGCTGTATATGTCGCAGCTTGCAAGAAATTCTGCTCTGGTCTGCCATTTCCGAATCCTACCATAAAACCGCCGAAAGAAGGCATAAAATGTAAGCCCATCCATAAACTATCTCATCATAATATAATATGCACTCTGCAAAGTTATAATATCTGCACTGCCCCCGAATAAACTTTTTTTCTGTTTCATGTCACTATGTCCGCGTAATTATAAAAAATGAGGTTTGTATACGTTTCCCCCAAAAAATATACTCTGTCCTCATATTTCATTAGCTAACGTGATTCATAAATTAGGGACATTCCCGTAATACTACTAGTGCACTAAAGTGCACAGGCAGCATAAACCATTTCCCCTATATTATTAACGATCATAACGATAAAGCACTCGGCAATAATCATGCGTTATTCTGGAGAAAATCGTCCAACTTTTATATCTGACGTTAGGTTGTAAACTTTGCACTCTGTGCTGCTGGAGGCTATTTTTTATTACAATGCATTGGTGTACAAAATAGAAAGAAGAAACTTTTTTCTCTCTAACAATCGTACTACTCGAGTGGTAGTAAACGCTTAGGAGACAAAAAAAGTAACTTTTTCTTTCTACCCCACTTGAAAATCTTGTGTATCCAGAAGCAATTTTTCCCTTTCAGAATTGCTAGCTTAAATAATTGAGCTACTATTGTCCCGCGTTTTGAACCTGTTTAAAGTTGCATTCGCTACGAGACACAGCACTCCGCAAAAAATTACATCTGTGTTATAATAAATTTATGAATAGAATTTCGACGGGTTTAAGAAGCATTTTTAAAAATAGTTTATATTACGTGGACGGATGCCAAGAAATACGAAACAACGTATCTGTGAAGATGATAAACGTGAAAAACATTTATGTTCGTTGAGCTCTCATCACTCATCATCGCGTAACGGTTTGATGCAACTTCATGTCCTGATGGGTTCTTCCAGCAAAGTGAGTTTTTACACTGAAACGTCTTTGTCTTGGTACTCATCTGTGTGTATACACAAGACTTTGTAATTCGCAACGTTGCTTTCGCGGATGGCATTTGCCATTTTCTTGAAAATTGACATGTTTCTCTCATGATGGGTTCTCTTGTTATTGTGTTTTCTTGTCTCAGACAACGAGTAATTACGTGGAGTGTGTACACTGTAGGAAAAGAATGCTTTTGTTGGGAATCCATTTATTATTTCCGTTTTCCTTCTCCTAAAAGAGACTCATCTTTACAACTGAGTGACTCGTTCGTCCTGCTGTTCTTTTGTTGTCGGGTAATAAACGCCAGCCCTTTTTAATTAAGGACAAGGGTCGAAGAGACGAGAAAAGAACATTTCACTGGTACACTACACATATTTTCATCTTGAATTTCCTCTTGAATTTTTGAGAAAATGGGCCAAATGGGGTTACTTCATTAAAAATTAATTGAGATTTAATTTTCCTGAAAAAACTCAAAGATCTTTTGATGTGCACTTGCGTTATTTTCAGATAAAGCTTTTTTCAATTATCGTGTTTCCATTTAATTGCATTTTTAACTTAACACAAGACAAAATCTCTAAAGATTCTACCAAATTAACGGGCAAAAACGGAGAAAACGGAACGGCAAACTTTGTGCTAATTCTGAAAAACGTTCTTTTCAATTCCCAGTAAATATTCCTCTCTTTTCAATTTAACAAAAAAGCTGGAAAAAATCTTTGATGGTTCTACAGACAGAATAGACAGATACGCTGCATCGCTACTGGTACGCTAAAATAGGCAGTCACACAGAATCACTTTTATCTGGTGACTTGTGCAAAATTGATTAAATTTATAGAAAATCGGGCAGATCTCGGGGAAAATGTCGCGAGCCTTTTGTATGGCAGAGTTTGAGATATATATGTCTTCTTCAGACCTGCTGCTGAATTCTTGTGTACACACCGAGAGAGGATTCCAAGCCAAGTTTCAGAAACGCTGTGCGCGGTGAACACTTTTATGCTTTCATCTTCATTTTTGTTGAAAAAAGATGCAAAGAAAAGGTCGCGTGTACCTTTGCCTTTAGCCTTCAGCAAGGGAAAAGTTGGAAAGCTTTTAAAGTCTTGTAAAAAGTGGATTACCTTTTACAAGTGCATGTAAATGGTGTGCAGTTTTTTTCTCTCTCTTATGGATCTGTCGTGTATGCTAATCTGTGAATGAACAATGAGCACTAACGTACGGCGGAGTTTAATTTGGAATGATAATGATCTGCGTGGAGCAATTGGGTTTATGCAGGCGCTTAACGGGCTATGCTAATGAATGGGGTGAAGTGTCTAGAATGATGAGTTGTATAGCATGAAGGAATGAGATTAGTTTCTTTGTTTTAAGAACCGCGACAGTAATTTGGAGATTTATCATTCTGTGGACACGCGTGTTGTGTTGCTGCACAGGATTTTCCCTTGCCGCTGTTTTATTTTTTTACGTAGGATAAATTCATTATCGGACCGGGAACGGGCAAACTGGTTTAATGGATTCTGAGAGTAGCATTATGTGTAGGAAAATTGAATTTTCCTGTGAGGAAACGCAGTGAATTAAGGTAACTCGTATTTATTGAACATGAGTGGGTAGTAAATTTTAATAAATTATTTTTGCTGTTGAGTGAAGATTATGATGAAGAATCGTTTATGGGAAAATGCATCCGGCAAGTGCATTACCTTCCAAGCCAGTCGTTTGGGCAGTATAATAATAAGGTTTCTAGACTTTGGGACAGGATTTCTTTAAGCAAACGTGTAGCAAATCTTGATAAAATAGTGCTATGAGGTTTTGTGGAGTATTATGGAGTGTTGCGGAAGTGTCGCGTTTTTCCAGACCATTTTTCCATGTGAATGGAAAAAGTTGTGGTTTTTTCTTCTGAATACTAAAGTATACTGCGGAAGAATGCGCATACCCGTGCATCTATAGATACTAGATAACAGATTTACTGATCCGTATATGGTAAAGCATCCCCAACTCTAACTAAGGGTAAGATCTCTCTAACCGTCGTTTAAAATACAAGGACCAAGTTTTGTGGCTTTGTGAGAGTTGAAAAGGACATCTTGACACACAGGCGACCGTAGCCGAAATAATTTCCTTAAACCATGCCATGACAAAAGCGTGTGTTCTCCATGCGTCGTTTACGGTTATGTTTATTTGGTTTACCTTCGTGGTAATTGCTACTTTCGACTGGGAAGGGAACCACAAAAAAGGTGTTACAACAGCACTGTATAGTTTACAACTACGTGATCCTGTTCAATTGTCGATACAGCAGCATCGTATCAGGACGTGATGGGATGGAGTATTAAATGGAACGCTGTAACTAAGGGAAGAAAATGAGATTGCTTTAACCAGAGAGGTCAGACGGAAGTTACGCGATGTAACTTTATCATCAAAGCCAAAGCTCTCTCTGGACTCTCTGCTAGCTGTAAAGTTGTTTTGCATTTTACTTTCCGTTTGGGTGGAGATGGTCCACTGGAATGAGTTTTTGATCGCCAAACAAGGAAATGTCAACAAATAATAGTTTCTTTGTAGAATAGAGCCCAATTACGCTGCACCATAAGAGAATTTTTCAACCTGCTTCTTCATATTTTCCAATCTTTTTGATCGCCCTCTCCTGAGAATCTTTACTTTTTGCTATAAACACACACACGTGTTACATAAACAAGATATTTTGTTCAAATATTTAAGTTCTCATTTTGTGTTGGTATGCTTGTTTTGGGAATTTGAGGATTATTTTACATTTTTCTTTGCATGCTTCTTCATATTATGGATAATATGCAAAGCAGGAGAAAAGTTAGAGCGAGTTTTATTGGATTCTAGCTGAAATGTAAATGAAGAGTTTTGTTGCTGCTGTAAGTTTCAGTGTATCATATTGCGAGGGGTATAAAAAGCTGATAAAACTTTACCGTGCTCACACTCAGATCGTTTTTGTTTGGTACTGGATCGTCCGCTTTAAATTAATATTTAGGCATAATCGAGCTTTTTTGCTTGTGCAAGTATTTTTACGAGAATAAAACCTTGTGCTCCTTTCACCTTTCTCCGGGATAATTGTGCTAAGCATTAGTGTTCTTAACACGCGCGTTAGTGTGCGCAAAGAAAAGAAATAATCCTTAGCGTTCTCTGGCTAAAATCATTGAGGTAAGAAAAGAGAAAATGAGAGTTGGTTCATTGAGCCTTTTCTTTTCGTTACATATCACGTTTTCATTTACCGCACACGTTTTCAGGATTATTCTATGGACGGTTTCTTGAATAATCTGGGTATTGCAGGAATGGCAGGTGAAATTTTTCCCAACTTGGTCGTTTTGTTTGGGGCTTGCTTTTGGAATCTTATGTATTCGGGGCACGTGTTTCTGCTACAGTTACAATGTGCAGTTTTTTTTCTGGATCCCAGAAGCAATTAAATAGATACTTACTAGTGCAAAACGGCAATTTTTCTTCATGAGAAAGAAATTTTGCAATTGCAATTTTATTTCTGATGCTCGTTTTTGTGTACTAATGTGCATTTGTATGTGCACAATCTGAAGTGTAATAATGAGATTTCTAAACCGCTGAGGTAGTATATAAATTGAAAACTAGGTAGAAACTGGTTGTAGTAAGATAAAAAGTACTCCTGCCTACTAAAACTCTTTCTGCTGCACGACAGTTTCAGTTTGAAAATTCCTCGAAAAAAATGATTACGTATCATTTCGCACAGGAGATGTAATAATTAGAACATGTCGTACTGTAATATGCAAAGGAGAAGGAAAAGTTTTTTTCAAGTGTTTAGCAAGAGAAAAAGTTGGTGGGAAAAATTTTTGCATTAACGGTTCGTTACACTTACGTTCATATACAACATGATGATGAAAAAAGTTCTTGTTCATAACTTTGGTACTTTATAGTCGTCCTTATTACGAGACAAGGAAGCATTCAGGAAGAAACTCTATCTTTTTTAATCTGATGTTTTGCTCTAACATTTTTGTTTTGTTGAGAGAAAGTGTTAATTAACGTGGTTGAGAAGTACTTTGCTCACACCAACCAGGTAGGTATAGTAGTTTTCTGGACAGTCTATTTTTATTTTTTTATCAAGGATATTTTTCAGAACCGTGTAAAGGTTTCTTTGAATTCCTGTTTCTAACGATGATGTGTAAACACTCGAGGAAATATTATTTTTATGTAATGAATTGAGTTTATACTCTTGATGATGTTTACTTGAAGCTTTATTTGAAGAAAAGAAAACTTTGACATCACACGCACCAGTTGGCTTTTGTGTTTAATTGGTGGCGAGTTGGTTTTGAGCTCTTTCTTTTGACAGCAATGCTACAAAGTGAAATACTCCTAGATGTAGTAGGTTGGTTATTACAAGTGGAGAAACACAAGCTTTTTCTAGGTGAATTGACAAAAGGATTCAAAGCGGATGTGTGTGTGGATGTGAAAATGGGAGTCTAGAGTCTTTTTGATTTTACCGTTTGCTTTTACTGTACCACGCTTGTCGTGTGTACATAAAAAGTGTAGAGTTGAGTAGAGTTGTGTAGAGTTCTCCAAATGTAGATTCTGTTTGAGTGAAACAAAGTCAGTTTGAAAGGTTTATTTCTTTGCTGCTTTTTAAAAAGAACCACGATACTGGGAATTACGTTATGCATTTTTAACGCAAAAGTGAGTGGTTCTGTTAGTTCTGCTAGTTCTGTATAAAACGCAGCGAGTTGTCGGGAAAAGTGGACAAGCGGATTTTTTTGTTGGATTTGATGTCGCGAAAACGTGAAATTTGGTCAGGTTTTGGTGTAGAAACAAGTACATTATTTGTTCAAGCATGGTTTGTTTACGGGAGATATAGTACTAGTACAACAGCAATAGTAGTGTATCCAAACCGGATGTACAATTCTTAACATGGGACGTTTTTGTGTTCAGCCTTGTAACTGAAGTGTGTAGTAGCTGGTGAAAAGCCCGAGAAATAATCGAAATCGTTATCAAGATCGCTTTTTATTGCTCTAGTAGTGTTCGAGAAAACGATGGGTCGTACGTATACGCGCTTTGCAAATTGATTTCTGAATAGAATCGTATTAGGTTGCAGTATTGTTGCGATACAGTGTAATAAAAGGGAAAATTATAATGAACGGACGAGATAGAGCTTTTGGGATAAAGAAAAGAGGGAGAAAATCGATACTTCTTAATAAACCATTAGGGTTGAGTTGCTTGCTCGCTCATTTGGAATTTATGGGTATACTACCTGGAACTATATACAGGTTTTTGATGGAGTTTAATTGCGGCGTGGCTCTTACAATCTAGTAAACTATCGGGGCTTGTGTGTTCGTTCAGCTTTTGCTACCTGGGATGCTTTCTCTAAAGCGCACATACTATATTACATTGTTTCGAGTAAGTCGTGTGTGTATGCCCGCGACATGCGTTTGACTTTGTGACGAATTTTCTCTGTGAAGAAGCCAGCAGGGGAACTTGTCAGGCTATTTCTAATAGAATTCGTATATACGAACTTGGGACACACTATTCTATTGATAGAAAAGCTATTTTTCTAATATGTCGATTCATGTTAAGTACGGGTGAATTGGCGTGTTATGCACGCGTGCGAGTTTATGTGACCGTATGTTATATGAATTGGTTGAACTAGTGGTACTGTATGGCATTTCCCGGTGGCTATTTTCTCCTATTCAACATTTCGGATTGCTTTTTGGGTTATCGGAAACTTGTCACATGGTGGAAGAGATATGAAAAGCGGGAAACATGGGATTAAATTGAGTTCATATTGTAGTAGTTTTATCTTTATCAGTACCCCATTATGTTCCATTTTTGCTGGCGAAACCAAAATGGACACTAGAAAAGGCACCCGAACACGGTATAATTGGCAGATATCATATGCTACCCGCAATAATCATCAGTGGTTATTCGCTCGATCACTCGTATGCCAGAGTTAAAACAGTGTCTCTACTTTCTACTTTCTAGTTTCGGACTGTCATTGGTGGGTGGAGAATGGTCTATCATTCCATTAAGCACGACTCCACCTTTGGCACATAATTATAACCAGTGACGTAAAACACCCAGTTCAAAGATCGTCTTAAAAAGCCCCAAAGGACTACCGTAACAAGCGATTATTTTCACTTAAAATTCATTTCTGTCACAGGTCAAAAGATTATTTTAACAAGAAACCTCTCGTAAAAACTACAATGACAAAAGGAAAAAGGAAAGCTCCTTAAAAAATTCTCAAAGTTCTCGTTTTTCAAGTATTTTTGTTTCCAATAACCGGAGGTAATACTTTTGAACGAAACTACTACAGGAACTACAATAATAAGGTCTGTTTTATCTCTCAAGAGTGTTATTATTACATGTTTTTTGTTACAAAAACAGACATGTAGACATAGAGAACAAGCCATCGTGCTTGTATATATGTTATACGCGTTTTAGCTGTAGGGCGTGTTGTATTTTTGTTTGAAGAACATTGAAAGAACCACGTTGGTGGAAGTGGAGAGGTCACCTGAAGACAAAAACCGCATTATGGGCTTTGAGAATCGGTCATATTCCTTGTACCCTGACATCCGGGGATTTCGGTAGAGTGGAAGCACAAAATCCAAAAAATCACCCTGTGTAACACGAGTCACGCTCTGGAGGAGGAGTGTGCCCATGTTGTTTGCATCATCGTGTCGATCGAGTTACAACATAATGTCGTGGGTCCAAGAACAGCTACAATAATGCAGCAATGTTTATTAAAAGAGGCTTCTTTTTGACGTGATGTATGGTTGCCTATATACAGGTTTTATTATGCAAATATGACTTCCGCTCTGGTGGAAACCGAGGCTTTTTGTGCCATTACTCGTTGTGTGGTTTTCGTTGTTTTTTGCCATTTTGGCGTGTTCGAGAAATGTCAGGTTTTTTTCTATTTTCCTCTTCACTGGGTTGGAAGTGAGCGAGTGCGGTAGAGTGTGATTCTCTAAAATGTAGACCTTGAAAATGCAACAAGAACATGTAAAATTTTCTAGCTTGCTAGCTATATAAAATTGTTCGAATATGTTTCAAGCAGTTAAGATGGATTATTGGGGATTGTAGATGTGTTGGAGTCAGAAGGAAAATGAGGATTTTGCTTTTTATTACGAATTGCTTGGGATTTGCATTTTGAACGGAACGATTCTGAGTGGTGCTTGTTTTGACCATGAGCATAGAGAGTATTGTCAGTTGCTGCTTTTTTAATGGGTTTTGGACTAGTTGAAGAGGAGAAACGGGAGCAAAATTGCTTTTTAAAACAAGATTCGACGTTCACGATGATGAGTTGATGCTAAGAAGAATCCCCTGCTTGTGCACACATCACTTGATCCAGGGAGCCCACGAGCCATCATGAATTGTGTTGTGTAATATTGGGGATTTGCCATTCATTGAATGACGCTGAAAATTGTGAATTAATTGGGAAGCGAAGATTCGCTTCGCGATCATAACAAACTTGAGAGTGTATAGCTTCCTGTTGGAAAGCTTCTTCTCAAGAACGATATCATCATGCAACTTTTCTAGGTTTCCGTAGGCTTTTTGGACTTTCATAAATAAACTAATTAGACCACCCAAGCGTGTAGCTGTAAATATTTCCTACAGGAGCTAGTAGAGAGAATGCGGGCTAATTCTATTATTTATCGTTCTTATTCATACACCAAGTGTTATGTAACAGGGACTCTATTCCCCTACAATTAAATTGTAGTGAACATTTTATTTGGAGAATTTGGAGATGGCACGTGTACGTGTGAATTTTCATGCTACCGAGCTTGTAGTCTTGTAGAGTGTATTTATTAATAGGCAAGGTTACTTTAGAGCTGTTCTTTACGCGAGCAAAGGGGGTTTTCTTTTTGGCAGTTGTAATACTTGTAATCCAATGCCTCGAGGGACATGACGCGTTTATTAGGAAAAGGAAAGTAGAGAAAGTGGTCTTGTTGTTGTGAGAAGGAATATGAGTATGAGACTTTACAGGCATTTCCTGTAATATACTTTG
Organism: Entomobrya proxima; assembly: GCA_029691765.1. Taxonomy (NCBI): domain Eukaryota; kingdom Metazoa; phylum Arthropoda; class Collembola; order Entomobryomorpha; family Entomobryidae; genus Entomobrya; species Entomobrya proxima. Next base: position 5,031,052 of record CM056170.1, read on the forward strand.
TATTATTCTCCAACAGACCAAAATGGCGTCAGCCCGTGAAACGACCCGAGCTGATTCCCAAGAGAAGCTCCTCCAACCCGATATCCAACCGCCTACAACTCCTACGCCAAAACCGACCACAACGTCTTCAAATTCAGGGTACTTTAGTGACACGGAAGGTGAGCGTGGAAGTGCAGGGAATAGTTCAAACTCTGCCAGCGCTCCAGCTTCAGCACCACCTGGTGTGGCGACATTACAAACCAGGAATCGTATACCTTTAGGACTATGCGTCCAGCAAACGGCAATTTCCACACCGTCAGCGTCTATAAGCGTTGACGAGCCACCCATAATGATTTCGACTGATGATGACCCTGAAAATGTTCAGGTACTGCTTGGGGGAAGAAATGCGACTTTTGAAAGGAGCGGAAATAGTTTCGATAGTTCAAGTCATACTGTTCATGATGTTGAAATGACGCTTGGAAGTGCTAGTCACTCGGCGCATAGTAGCAGCGCGGCTGTTGGGGGATGTGGGCCTGACCATGGAAGGGGAATGCACTATGAGCGAGGTGGCTCTTTTCCTGGAAACCCACATCTACACGATCCCAGTTGTAAGCACAGGTAGGTTTATCGATCTATTTCTTCGATTTTATGATTTGGTTCCAGGTAAATTGATATTATCGAGCAGACAAGGGCTATTTAAATATTTAATTTGTGTTGGAAAAAGCTAAATTGTTGGGCTAGCGAATTCAAGTAATGATAGTTGCGATTACGCTCGAGCAAAAACATGGACATTTTTGGTAACGATAAGTTATAAAGAGAAAAGTCAAAATTACAAAATACAAAAATTGCGGTTGGGAGAAAGCACACGTAAGTGTAGTGTATCGTCTTGGGGCTTCTTAGCAAGTTGTTCAGTTCTGTCTTCTCTTCCTATCAAACAAACAAAACGGCAACAAAAAAGTTTGCAAGTTTATATTACCGTATCATCTTTAAAGCGCACACGCATGGTGATTTATGTGAAGGTGAAGGGATATCAAAAAGGAAAGCTGAATAACGGACAGACTACTAGCTCATCAAGAAGATCCTTGGAAGTGCAACAGTGTAACTCTTTGGTAGTTTATACTTTTTATTAGTTTCTTTGGGTAAATACAAGTAGTGATAAATGGGAATGAAGAAATGGGATTTTCGCGTGGAAGTAAATCGTAGAGTAATTTTTAATTCATGAAGTGGTGGTATAGTATATAGTGGTGGTTTGGGAATAGTAGTGTAGTCATGTATGATACTATTATGTTCAGGTATCTCGCCCCGTCAGGGAGGTACTACGGCAGATGCGAGCATAGTCAGACGTTGCAAGAGGCTCAATTGTCAAGGAACACTTCGCGTGATAGTGTTCACTCGATACACGTTACTGAACACGGGGGTGGTGGGGCCGGTTGTTCTCAGGGAGGTGTTACCTCTGTACTCATACCAGTTCAGGGGGGTTGCTCCGGGGGAGTGGGGCAAAGTGTTGGTGGGGGGACCTCGGGGTCACGTGATCCTGCAATAAGGAGGCAACATAGTCAGCCTGAGAGCTCTTGCATGTACTGTCAGACACACAGGTACATGTATGTGCGAATTATTTCACTTGTATTTTGTTAATTAGTTGTTTTCCTATATTCTTGTTTTGCGTGGTTGGTGGTGGGCACTTTTGTAGAACAGTTTGGCTGGCTGGGAGAATCGTGGCTTTTTGTATCTTATTTTGTGTATTCTTTTGTGTTGTTCAATATTAGAAACGTCACAATGTCCGGTAGCGTTTTTTATTGCACGACTTTACGTTATATTACACGAGTTTTTATAGCGAGGAACTTTTTTATAGCGACATGAAATGGAAATAGGTAGAGGGGAAATACGCTTTTTATCAACGCGTGCTTTTCAATAGAATGACCAAATTTCAGGTGGACAGTAAAAAGCGTTCCTTAAGAATATGCGATTTTTCTTTCTGAAAAGAAATTACACGTTGTAGACTGGAAACTGGACTTTTAGCCTATTTTATTCAACGAATCTTTATTGTCGAGTCACATTTTGTACTACCGTATTTTTTAATCCAGATACCTGTCATGATAGGAAGAACATGTCTTTGAGTTGTTCTCGTGGGGCTATAGTTTTTTTTCTGGGGGAAAGTGTACAACCAACAACGTTGTGTAGGAGAAACTCGTTACTTTTTATTGTGTCGTATGTTTCTTGTCATATTTATTTCAGCAAGGCTTTCTCGTATTGTTTTTGTGTATGGAGACATCGTAGTCGGGCTTGAATATTTGATGAGGGTTTATGCTCACAGAATATCGTGGTGTTATTTGGGAGTTTTTATTGGGTGATGTAAATGGAACGCGTTTTACAAATGTAAAGAAAGACCAAGAACGTTTTAAACTGCGTTTAGTTCTGATTGTTATTGAGATTATCGTATAAAGCCCAAGTTTTTGAAACGGAAACGGAACGTCGCGTCCTCGCGTCGCAATTTTCAATTTTCTAGAATGAGATGTGAAAATGGGGTGAAATGGTTTAGGAAATTGGGAGTGACTTTTGATTGTCGTGTGGGGAGAATTTTGGAACAAACGTATCCTTCCTGACATTGTGTCAGCACATACAACTCTTTTTTGGCATGTTTGTTTGGAGAGGAATGGATATGTAGAAAACACGACGTCGCGAAATTATAGTAGTATGTTGTATTTTCGTAGCACAGTAAATTGCGTTTCTGTAGAAAATGAACAAACTCACGAATACACACAGTTTCTGATTTTAATGCTTGCTCATTCAGCATTCCACATATTGAATGGGTTGTTAAAACCGATTGTTTTTTATTCGCATTTCTCGTGTTTCCCAAAATGAATGTGCTTTTAATTATGGGAGATGGGAAGATTTTGTATCGTGCACTTCATTAGCAAGTGTTCTTTCACATTCACAGCGCACCCAGAATCCGCACGTAAGTACTTTTTGGCACACTGTTGTATACCTATATACCCAAAGTAATTTAAGCATCCGCGGGACTATATATTACATGCACTGTCTACAAATTATTATGGACGAAATTTAGTAAAACACCAAACATCTCGCGTGTGTGCTTTGCTGTACCCCTTGTGTATGTGTAGTATATTATATAAACATTATTGTTCGCTAATTGTGTGTAGATGTTTTGTCAATCATCACCAAATTTGTTGTTCCACTGAAAAAGCAATCCTTTTTGTGTGTGTTGTCACTGTTGTAACTTGTTCGTGTTGCCGTTAATTGGGTCACGTGTCCTATGGTGAATCGTTGAAATGGTTGATTTCAAATTATATAATTTTGTGTTCCAATGTAGCTCCACGTCCCTGCGACATTTGCGAGCGGATCCTGCGGAGGGGATTGCAGCGATTGCTGCTGACTCGCTGAGGTTCAATGGGGCTATCAGACAATTCAAACAGGTAAGGTTATGGACCATTTCTTAACATGAAATTGCATACGTTCAATTCTTGTAACGACGATTTAATGGAAAAACATGAAATCTCCATTTCTGCCACAAGACATATTTTTGAGTAGGCATAAAAGATCATAAGCTACTTTATTATTGTTCCGTTCTCCAAAAGCCGAAAACCCTCCATTTTCTCCCAGAAAGTGTGTATAGTATATAAAAAGAATTACAATGCCAGGTTTGTTTTCAGAAATAACAAGAATGAAGGTGAGCTGAGGAACGCATTAGTCAAATAGGCTTAAAGTTACGGGCGTATTTTGCATATGAAAAACGGAACCAAGTCGAGTGGAAAACATAAATACTATTTATTTGATCGTAAAAACTTTTTATTACTCTGTCGCAAACACACACGAGACAGGAAAAATGCATTTTTGCCATTATGTGTCCAAATTGCCAGTTGAGCAAAGAAAAAATGGGAGTTAAATGGCACACGTGCCAAAAGGTTTTTATGTAGTGAAAGGAGAAATTTTAACGAGAGAATGGGAAGAAATTAGCTTTTAAACGTTCAATTTTCGTGTTAAATTGCCGTTATTAAATGTGCTGTTGATGTCAAAGTGATTGATTTTAGCAATTAACCTTTTCACGACCAATCATCCAACTCTCTTGACAGAGATGGGGTTAAAAAGTAAAATGATCAACGAAAAAAGGTGACGAAATTGGAGACAGACGACAGACGTTATTATGATAAATAGCTTATGGATGTATATAAAATGCAAACGTACAAAATATCGATCTGGATCAGTTACAGAAACTTTTACCCTTCACCTTTTTTTCGGGTTTTACACGCTAATAATCTATAACAGCAAAGTGTGCTGCTTTGCCAATAGATCACACGCAGGAAAACCCGGGAACCGCAGATACGTATTTTGTTTGAGCAAGAGAAAAATGTAGCTACATATTTTTGGTAGCACCACCTACAACCTACATACCAAGACATCTATTTTCATTATCAAATCGCTTACCTTATTATTAGCTGACCCAAATATCTATACCAGAAAATCCCCTACATTCCAGACCGCGTGTTTGTTGGATAGAAATTTGTTTAGTGTGTTCTTCAAGTAGTGTATTATTCCATGTTAATGCCAGAAATCTTAAATGCGTAGCTATAGTAAGGTAAAATAAAATCGTTCATAGTTCATGTTCTTTGTTATTTGCCTGGAATGCGTTTATAACCTTGGAAAGATAATTTTTGCCAATTTGTGGTAAACTGTGTTTTTGGATAATAACTTTTAAAGCAGTGTGTTTTTGGCAGGCTAAATAATTTAAAAGAGTTTTGAAACTTTGAAACTAATTATAACGTTGAACGTTGTTTTATGTGCGTTTTTTTGAAAAAAGAATTTTATAATAATCTCTGCTATATTATTATGAAAATATTCTATCGCTGTGTTCCAGATTATTCGTGTTATTTGTGCTGATACAAATATTCCAAGAACCCTGACCTATATATTACGTACACCTGCGTACACCAATAACCCGCAAAATTATGTACAGAATTTCACCTGCAACCTATACACAAATTAATTATCTCCCAATTTTGTCCTATGAAAAATTTTCTGTTCACAAAATTTCTTATCACAACCCTCTCTAAACAAAACTTTTTAAGGAATGAAAGAAGAAGAAAAATGTTTGAAATACCGCTGTTTCTTGTGTTGTTTGTGTTTTTCCTCTGCAGCATACTTTGCTTCTTAACCCTTTAACTCTGGCTCAGAGTCGCCGAACCCGATTCCGACGCGCCTATACAACCGAAGTCACTGGAGAAACTGAAATCTCAAGGGTACTAAATTTCACATCAAACGTGGCCAGAACGGTTCGAATACAATTTCTCCAATAAGACAAAAAAAACAACACTACTACACTGTAGGCGATCACTTTTGTATATTTATTAAGTAGAAAAGGTTTTTTTCAAAATTAATTTACTCACAAAGAACCTTTTCTCTCTGCAGATGGTGTGCAAGCACGTTAAAGTTTTTAGAATATGTACCTGAATGTGTAGTTTCTTCAGCGCACGAAAATGAGTAGTTCTTTAAACATATCGCACTACTAAACTAAACAGACTATTAGAAAAATAGCGGCTTCTTAACTTTTTATGTTTTAATGATTTTTGTGTACTGAACCGAACTGAAGAGCGTGCGAATAACACTCCATATAGTCCATCTTTGTGACGTTCTACTGACAACCCCAATCCAGCCAAAAGAAAGTCTCCAATAATAATCACAATAACGTATTGTCACGTTACTTTCGGTAATATAAATCTTAATCCTGTTGTTTTTCCTTTCTGAACAGAAAAGTTAAGTGCCCTCGAGGGGACTAGTATAGTAGCTTATTGTGTATGAGAAGAGAAAAAATACTTCTAAAAGGACACGACCTTTTTAACGTGCATTTAATTTTGTATGGCCAGTTTGTTCGAGCAGGTTTTTCCAGAAAGTAATTTTCTCTGAGTAAATAAAAAACTACTTTTGTTTTCCAAGAGAATAGGCTTTTATGAAAAGGATTGGAGAGGAATATTACGTTACACCATTGAGTATGTAATTGAGTGGAAGGGTGAAAAGCAAAAAGATTGGAACAAATATTTGTGTGTGATTTCTCCAGTGCCGTTGGTTGAGAGGAACAGCATTATATATCTTTGTAAAAACATCTTTTTAGTAAGTTCTTACTATTCTTACCTTTAGGCTTTTTGAAAATCCGGACGTTTTGTGTAAAATCCAGGTGCTTTTTACGAATAAAACTAGCAAACAAATTGAATTGAAATTTTGTTCCCCTTCTTTAATAAACCACCTTACAAAAAATGTTTATCTCCCTCATGAACATGTAGAAAAAGTTTCCTCTTCTAACAAAAAAATGTATGCTTTCACCAAGTTTTTCACTGAAAAGAAAATCCAATCAAACAGGCTCAGGTGCAGAGGACTACTATATCGCTACACTTTTAACGTCACCTCTTGTTGTAACCCCCCTTGAACATGACAGCAATGAAAGGGAACTCACAAAAAAATAAGCCTTTCCACACATTTGTTGTCATTTGCATTCGTGTTTCACTTTGATGCTTATTTCATGCTTCACTAACAGGTTAGTAGAGCAATGGGTATTCGCACAATGCCCCTCGTTATGTTTTGCAAAATCGAATCAACCACTAGAAATTGTGTTTATTTTAGAAATCGAATCAAAGTTTGTTTACTCAACTCACAAAGTACTTTCATTAGAGTGATGCTCCCTGTTTAAATTACACCAGCAAACTCCTAAAGTGCTTTGCATAATATAATATCTAATCATTCCACCAAAATTGGAAGAAAAAAACTCTAGCACGAAGCACGACCTGTATCGCCCCATTTCCTCTTCATCTCACTATACCACTGATACCACTCCCTCCTCCAAGCGGCAACTCGATCAACTCCAAACTTTGGAAAGCAACCCGAAAGCAACTATAACGCTCTTTTTACGCGTATAGCTACCGAAAAATGCTTGCACTTGACAAGGTTCCCTCAAGAGAACGCGTACGACAACGTACGAAAAACTTGTCAACTGCAGACAACTTTCTCTCTTCTTTTGGCAGTAGGTGTAAAGTTGTTTCCTTATGATTAGATACAGTAAAAAAACTTTGTACAGAAATTTGCATACGCTACATACCTAATAACCTGCTTTTTTGAACAGCCTCACTCAAGTCTAGTAGTTGCGGGAATTGCCAAGAAAAAAGCAGGCATAACCTGTCGTGGCAGAAAAATTACATACTCCTTGCTCCAAGCTAACTTGTCATATTTTTCGTCTTATCGAACCCGTAATACTCAGTGTTGGGCTACAGCCAGAAGCATGTGTAGGCCATCAACTTGAAATGTAATAATGTAAAAAAAATGTTTTTTTTTCGGGCGACAACCATCTAAATATGACGTTACTAAAGTGGATGTGAGTTCCTGACAAAAAAAACAACGCTTCACATTTTCACATATCATTTTGGAATACACACAGGGGAATTCAAGCCAAAGTTTTGAATTTTTCAGTCTAATTGCAAATATGACTCAAAAGACTGAACACAAGCTAATAGACCGGAAGGAGGATAGTATTCTAAGTATTCTTGATACATTTTTTGCTCTAGTTTGAGAAGCTTGTGCAAACATAATTTACTTTTGCAAACTTTTCGCAGCTCAGAGAGCAGTTTTGGTATTCGAGCTACGACCACCACATAGCATAGGTAGAGAACCCATTATGGTTACTTACTATAGTGAAGTACATCATTTTGAAGCTTGCACTAAGCTCGTTCCATCATTTATTATTCCAACATCCGGTTGATGTACGATATTCTGAATGAGAAGGCTCCGATCGTATTGTATTTTCTCCTTATTGCTTTTATCGCGCTGCTGGCACACTTTTCTCTGCACGACCCAGTCAATTTTTATACTTGGTGCAACATACTATCTATATAAACACATTATTATCAACGACTAAAAGCGTACCACTACTAGCAGCGCTTGCGTTATTGTGTAAAAAGCGACTTAGTACTCTATATTATTATCTGTATATAACATGCACACAAGAATGTTTCGTGTTACATCTTGAACTTCCACTGTCTATCGCGTACTACTATGCATGCACGTACTTTCAATTCCAGTAAAGTAGCTGCGTAGAAAAGACACAAGGAAGAAAGTTGGTTTATATGTATGTGCTTCAGCCTTCACCAGAATATATTTTATTCTTTTTCGTGCTTGGGTTATTATTGTGTGGTGGGGTGGTAAAGGATGGAGCGAGTGATGGAGAAAGTACACGAATAGGACGAGTGATTTTCTTTCTCTCTGTGCGAGCCTCTTTATCGTAAGATAGTGTGAATGTGTGTGCGGGAGACCTGATAATTTTCTCGTATGGTATGAAATATTAGGGAATGGGGGATTCAGTGTAGTTTGAGTTGGGGACGCGACATGGGATGTGGTACGACGGGTGAAGAGCTGTTCAGTTTCTGTTTTCAATTTTTGGTTTTTTAGAAGTCTTTAAACTTGTTGGTGTACCTACTTATAATCCACCAAAGCTAATTAGATAAATACAAATATAATTTTTTTTCTCTGGAAATTTCATAATTAGTGTTTAGTAGTTCAGAATGTGAGAAGAATACATTGTCGAGTGTTTTTATAGATTTTTAGTTTAAATTTTAGTTTTCTTTTGTAAAACGTGAGTAGTACAAAAAGACAATGACTCCTGGTGGTGGTTTATGTCTCCATTCATTCAAGCCCGTATCCATAATGGAGCTCGAAAAACAGTCAGAATCAATGAGCTCAAAAGTCGTGATGCTGGGCACTTTCAGCCAAACGTTTATTTCACGATGCCCTGTAGTTAGGCTGGAGGAACACGCGTGCGTCCGTGCTACTAAATAATACAAAAGTTCAGTCATGAATTAGTTTAGTTAGTGGAGTGTAGTGGATATTGAAGCCCCTACGGTACTTGTGCTTTCTCTACATACATATTTTTCAGAAACAATTTAAACGGTAAAGAGCGTCGAGCTGGTCGGGATCATGATCAAGTTGCCTGCATGGGTGAAAGTAATGAGTACTTATTTACCTAAATTTTATCATTAGTAACCCACTTGGGGTTTATGCTTAATCACATATTCGATTGTTGGAAATTTTTCAAAAAAAATCCATCAAACCGTTTTTGCTTGTACAACAGCTTATGTAGTAATAGTAGTATATTTAGTTGTTCACTTTGCTTTCTTGTAGCAACATATTATCTTTGAGCTTTGAGCAACATAGATTCTCGTGGTAGTGGAAGTAGTGGTAACTCGATCCCTGTTTAATGTGGCATTCAAGGAAGCCATAAAATTATACGGGAATGACGTGCTACGTACTTGCGAATTTGCTGCATGGTAGTCTGTACACAGTCGTTCTATTATTGCTATTATCATAATTTATACTGCGAATTGAATTGAATTAACCCGGTTTGCAGAGTAGATGTTGTTTATTATGCTTGCTAGTTCCGTGTTACGAGAAAGGCTTGCTAGAGAAAACATTGCAGCCTGCATAACACACAGGAAATATTATCCCAAGTTTTCCAGATATAGAAAAACTGCTACCCGACACGAGTAGCCCATTAGTCAAAATTAGACGAAAAAAATGAGCGAAACAACCGTAGAAAAATTTTTCCCCAAAAAATACTTTATATCCCAAAAAAACACGAATGCGTGTGATACACGGAAACTGTATTCGTACTGTGCAGATAACTAATTTTTAGAGTAGTCGATCACGTAAGATACACGCTGTAGTTTTAGTGTTTTGCTGAAATTGTAGTGATCTGGTGCAAAAATCCTAACTAACTGGTGTGTTGTTCTCCAGCTGAGGAAGCCCGTGTCGACCCTATCCATTCCTGGAGCGATGAAATCTATAGACAGAAACAGGGAAGATGAAGGCGCGCTCGTTGGAGTACACGCTGAGAACCCCAAGTTTGGTGAGCCGGAGAAAAGGAAGGCTCCATCCATCGGTATGTATCGTATTCGTGTGTGTGTCTGTGTAACGAGAAGCTGTCCAAAAGAGAAAATTATTTCTTTAAAAGGGAAATAAAGGCGCATATAAAGGCAGTTTTAAAATGTGCATGCTCTTCGGCTTTTTTTCTGTTCTCATTTTTAACTGCACGGTTTTTCCATCCATCCGCATGTCCTTCACTAAAAAAACAGCTTTCTGTCTTTCCCACTAATGCGTTTCGACGTGTATTAACAACCCCATCACTCAAAAGAACCTAGTTTTACTGTCACGATTACAGGAAATTGCGCTTTTTCACGTTTTTTATCCAAAGCACCTGTGTTTTTTGATGCTGTAACCATAAGATAGCACGATAGCCCATCCATCACTATCCACCAGAAAAACATTACCCATCCGCCAGAGAAATTGTCTGGTAAATTTTCTCCGCAGATAAACTAGCAGCATGTAGAAAAGAAGTATTTTTGCCCTTTTGAGAACACATTTCCACATTTGACTGACATGTTCCTCCCAGTTAATGCACTGAAATACCAAATACCTTTCTTTACGCAAAAAAGAACCTCCATTTATCCATAATTAATCATGCAAGTAAAAAAATTGACAGGAGTTATGACACAAGTCAAGAACCACAAAAATTATTTTCCTTAATAAAGCGCTATCTGAATAAGAAATACCTATAATATTCAAATCTAAAGAAGCTTCTCGTGATTCTCGTGATAACAGCGACCGCATTCATCGTGGCAGCAGTTTTCAGAAGAAAAAAAACGCATAATAATAAAGTATAACTCGTTAACTCATTTCAGAAAAAAACTAACGTATACGTTCATACTGATGGATGGAATAATGTGTAATATTACTACGGGTTTTTTCTAACTTTTTTAACTTTAATTTTTGTTAACAATTTTAATAATTATTATCATGCACAAACATAGATTTTAAGTGAGCACAATTCATCATCATATAAAAAAGTTACTTGATTTTGTATAAAAAATACTTTCTCTTTTTTCTATCTCTTCTGCTCTTCCCCTTTTCTCTCTTCTGCACTGAAAAAAATCGGCTCTACTGCTCCGCATCTCTTTCGCACTTTCTCTGCCTGTCTATCTCTATCTCTCTGGCTTGTTTTTATGTATCCTTCACGAACGATACTTCTCTTCTTCACGTCACACAACCTACCGCTTCGCATATCCGTTGCTGCTGATGCTGCTGCAACCGAATTTACCTGCATCGTGATGTTTTTAAAATGCCAAAACATTGTACAGCAAGTCGTAATCCGTCAATTAATTGTACGTATACATTTCATTCATTTCTAAAATTACGATTTTGCATGACGTAGCTGTGTTGTAGAGAGTAGTGAGTAGTTTTCTTGCATATTATTATCGAAATGACGCAAAGCGTTTCCTAATCTCAAACGGAATAAAAAAATTAAAGGTAAGAACAAGCCAAATGTTGGATACCGCCTGGGAAGGAGAAAAGCTTTGTTCGAGAAGAGGAAAAGGATATCGGATTACGCGCTTGTGATGGGGATGATTGGGATCGGCTTTATGGTTCTGGAGAACGAACTTTCGTCAGCAAACATTTACGACAAGGTATTACATAGTTTTTTTCCGGGAATTCAATGATGTAAATTTGCACACGTGTGGGAGGGTGACTATTAATTTTCCTTAAATAGTGCCTAATGGCGTTTGCTTGTGAACAATTACGTTTTTAATGACTCGTCACATGTGTGCTGTTTTGTTGTTTCCAGTCATCCTTCTACTCGACAGCTCTAAAAACTTTAATTTCCGTGTCGACCCTTATACTTCTCGGTTTGATAGTTGCCTATCACGCTTTGGAAGTACAGGTAAGGGTTAGTTCTATATTACATTTTACACCCACATTTTTGAGCATTGCGTGCGTTTAGATAATTAATTAGGCTTAATGAGAAAATGACAATTTCATTGGGAGTGTCAGTATGGAGTTTACAATTAATTATTTGTGGTAATAATGTGCTGGGTAGTACGTACCCGTAATAATGCTAGGTATAGATTATTCATAAAGATGAATTCCTGGAATGAAAGAATGAATGGTTGCATGAATTTGGAAACATTCTCTGACCGTCTCGTGCTTTTGTTGTAGTTATTTATGATAGACAACTGCGCAGACGACTGGAGAATAGCAATGACATGGCAAAGGATGGCACAAATAGGTCAGAGATATTTCTTGATATTCAAATTTTAAGAATAAATTTGTGAATATTTTTTATATAATAATTTTTATAAAACCTGATATCATTAGGATTGGAAATGGCAATTTGCGCAATTCACCCAGTGCCTGGACAGTATGATTTTATTTGGACCACTAAAATGGCCAACCACGGGGGATACTTGAAAACTGAGGTAATAATTTTTCACTTTACACATCATCGTTAAATTTCATTGCAAGAGTAGAAAAACCGCTCTCAAAGTACCATAATATTTTATGTTACTGCTACCGTTACAGAGAGTGCCAATCGATGTTGCGTTGAGTCTACCAATGTTCCTTCGACTTTATCTGATATGCCGTGTGATGCTTCTACACTCGAAGCTTTTCACGGATGCTTCGTCGAGGAGTATCGGGGCTCTCAATCGTATCAACTTCAACACACGGTGAGTGCTATTTCGGGAAAGATTTTCTTTTTTGTTGAAGATGCTCTTCTGCTCTTTTTGCCTTGATATTTTCAAGTGTCTTTGAAATTTATTGCTTTGCCGCCTTCATGGCTTTTACTTTTGAATTGCTGAACGCTATTTTCATAAGTTATTGGAGATTATGTTCAAATGTCAGGCTAGCATGACCATGAGATGGGTTTTGGGTGGTGGTCGGCCAGATTTCATAAAGCATGAGTGCGTAAAACGCTTACAAAATGTTCTTTCTTGTTCTTCCCAAAAAATTATTCTTCCCCACTCAACTACCAGCCTAAACTACCTCCCTTGTGTACCTTATCGTTTTCTCCCACATAACTTTTTTCCCCGTTCGTTCCCAGCTATCATCATCCTTGATTTTTACGGCTTGGAATAAATCACGTAGTTTCAAGTTCCACTCAAGTGAACAGATATGATGTGTTGTTTTTAACAGTTTTGTGCTAAAAACGCTGATGACGATATGCCCGGGCACAGTGTTACTAGTTTTCATGGTGTCCTTGTGGATTATCGCGTCGTGGACACTTCGTCAATGCGAAAGGTACGTACTCACGCTCCATTTTTCTCCTTTTCTTTCTTAACAAACTTAACTCCTTCTTTTGACAAGTGTTCCATTTTTTATATGAACAAACTAAACTTCCGCGAATTTAGCGAAAAAAACGATACTTTTTTTTCTAAATTGAACCAACACTTGAATGTCTGCACTCTTCTCTCTCTCTCTCTCTCACCGCGAATCTATCTTTATTATATTTTGACGTTAACTTTACGTTTCTTTGAGTTTTATGGAGATGTTAATTAAAATCTAGCTATAGTTTTACTAGAATTTATCCCTTTTACAATCTTATCTATATATGCTTGTCGTTTTTGGACTTTGCATTAGTTGTACACGGGATTTTGTACAAAAAAATATACTCCACAATCCCGTGCGTATTTTCCATGCATGGTGTGTTCATTCTAATCTAATCGTCGGGTGTTTACTATATACCTCAAATACTGCTATTTTTTGTCGGGTAAAATTATGTTTTCGTTTTGCCAACAAGACTTCACAGTTGTTGAACGTTTCTTTCACAGACAAAATCGATCTACTTTCTACTTTTATAATTTTATCGCTACCTGTTGTAGTTGTGTGTATATGTGTGTTTGTGTTTTATATATGTGGGGATTATTACATAGCTTTTGAGTAGTCGGGCTTTCGACCCCGGGTGTTCTTGTCATATTCTTGTGTCAATTACTAGGTAGTTTGTAAAAGGCAGATTTGAAAGAAGTTCTTTCAAAAAAACATGATTCATTAAGAAAAAAAACCCAGAGAGCATAGAGAACATGTAACAAGAATTCAGAGTTTTTGGATTGAATATGGAGTTTGTCCTGATTTTGTCCTTTTTTCATCTATGCATTCTGCCAACACAGGCAAATGACGCTCATTTGGTGCCTAAATTGTAATTTGTTAAACATTCATGTTTCATGTTGTATAGCTTCTGAACATACACCATTTTAGTACTTTAGAAACAAAAAGCGCTTATAAGTTTTTAAGCACCAGAGTGATCCTTAAAAACAAATAAAAGCGTTATTAAGAACGGAATTTAGTGTTTTAACTTGAGAGGTTTCATTGTTTTTTCGGGATTTTATTACTCGCGTTATTATGTACAGAAATAAAAACTTTTTATTGCTACACACGGCTGCGTGTGTTGTAGTTAAAATTGTGGAAAATAACAAAACGCTTTTTGTTCTTGAAAACTTGTTTGCTATGATGATGGGGGAAAAGGAAAAGCGTTTTTATTAGTCGTTTGGACTAACAACGTTGATGATGGTATACTATCAACTATAGTGTAGGGGGCAATAGCGCTTTCTATATGTGATGTTTACACAGCGTGCAATAAGGACAGTGGATGAAGCATATATACATAAAATTAGTATCCACCAAAAAACTAGCATTTTCCCAGCCAGAAAAAGAGAAAACTCACGACCCAACCTCCAAAACCTTCGCGACTCTCTTTCTCTTGTCTCGAGAGAGAGAGACAAAAAATCGATATTGATCCTTCCGTCTAAAATTTTCTTGAAACTTGTGTTTTGCTGTTTGGCTGGTAGGCTCATTGCTAGTCTCAAGACTTGTAAGCTATTTTCCTTTTTGCATAATATTTTAGCGCACATTATTGCAATATACAAAGTTTAGGACCATAATTCTATGTAGTCAACTTGAAATCTGCTTGGCTAAATAATAATATTATGTAGTTTGGCTTTTTAAACTCGAAGCAGGTGTGTTCTCGTACAAGCCAATAGTTTAGAAAATTATGTTTTCTAGGACGATTATAGAGCAGAATTAAATGTCATGTTTTGTCCGCACATCTGTGCTTGATCGATTTACTAGTCTTTTCGGGGGTAATTTCAAGGTTGGATGTACACTCGTGGGTCCAAACTTTTTATTTTTTTGGGTGGGTCTTTGAACACTTGTGTCTGATTAGTAGCATATTGTGGCACATATAAATTAGCATTTATGTGTGTACAAGTGTCGCTGATGTGACATCTGGCACTTTTACCAATGATTTACGGGCAACAATAATTTTGGGTGCTTTTAGGGCCAGGAATATTTGCGAAAAACATATAAATCATGCTTTTATCCAGTCCAAATAGCTGGGCAAGTGTAGCTTTAGGATCAATGTACAGTGGATTTGCAAAAATACGTGCAATCTCATGATGGCCAACAGCGATAAAATAGGTAGGTGTACTAGATGTAGAGAGTGTGTAAGCACCTTATGCCATATTATGCTGTTCCCTTCCGTTACACGAGGAAGGACGCAAAGATGTACGTGACTCGTTCACGTTGACAAAAAATGCCTAGTCATCTAAAAGCAATGTAATGCTTTTTCTTGTGAGGAAGTAGTCAGTTTTGAATAACACACACAGATGTATCGTGGGAATTTGCCCATATTACGAAAAAGTTGCACCGTCACAATTGCAAATTAATGCGTATACGGCGGCTCTTTAGCATTTTATGCCTGTGTTTCTTGAACGTGCGTCACAATCGTAAAGACGTGCATTAATAATGAGAGCTATTAGAGTTTGTTGAGTAATTTATATGTGAGCAGTGAGCAGGAGGGAGGCTTTTAGTCTTTTAGTATTGAGTAATGACAGGAGTTACGATTTATTTTTAGGGGCTTCCGGTTACAAATAGAATTGGTTGTTCGTTGTTCAAGAATTTCGAACAAAACTACCGTTCTTGTTTTTGTTTACAGGATTTGCATAAAAAGCAAAAGTAGCTTTTCAATAAACCATCAAGGGCCATTCAAGAACGGATCAAAGAAATTCTATTCACTTTGCATGATCCATTTTATATTCGTTCCCTTCTCTTCTCTCGCCATTTTGTACTTGACTTTTTTTTTAAAAAAACACCATCACGTTTACCGCAACGACAGAAATTCAAGTAAAAAATCGGCAATGAAAAGGCAATAAACAGAAGTGCGTGTCGTAATTGAGAAAGGGTTTTTCGTTTCTCGTCAATCACATTAAACCGCATTTTAACAATCTCACTTGAATTTTCGAACATATTGCATTTTTGCAGGGTACACCGCTGTCGTCACCACAACAGATATGTTTAGCGTTTAGCATGCGTTTTAAAGCATTTTTGCACATATATTTTGTATAATAATGTATATATAATGCTCTTTCTAGATGTTTTCTGTTTTGAGCGCCTGTAATATGCTAGTGCAATAAAATAGTTAATTTTTTATTAGCGCACTTAGTTAAAACGTATTTTGCTACACACACGCGTGATTATTATAATCAACGGTTTCATGATGAAGATGTCGGGGTTGAAATTTGTTTGTTGAGTAGGTTTTTTGTGTGTGTCCAGATGCACAAAGATATTTTGTGCAATGCAATATTGGAATTTTTGTGACAAAATAACATGGTTTGGTACTATGGTACTTGTCCTTCATCCTTCCATTTTCCTCCTCCTAAAAGTCCCAATTCACCCCAAAAACCAGACTCTCTCGCGAAAAACTTTTTAACACGTAGTTTTAGTAGTACCCCTTTAAAAACTGATACTCCTTCAAAAAAAGATTCTGATTATTATGAAACAGAAAACCGAAATCAGTGCCAACGCCAACAACCAAAGATTCTATAAAAATAAACGTTTTTTTTAGATAATACACTGGTATTATGCATGCCATAAGCTGTCTGGCATATTCACAAAAGAATTTAGTACTTATGCATCTGACACATTCTTGCTACGAGAAAAATTCCTATTGTCAGAGATGGCAGCTGGAGTGGAAATAGTGGAACATGGCCTTGGTATTTGCATAATATTTTCATACTTGTCTCGGTTCATGCCAAAATCAGGGAAATGTTTTTGTCTTGATATTATACTCTGATAGTTTATATGTTCTCAGTGTTCTCAGGATATTATACACTTTCATTTTCATTCGCAAACCGAACTTACCGAACCCTTTTCCAAGAACTTGTGTGTTTTCACAAGCCGCTCTCTATATTTTCCGTCATCTTGACTGAATTGCAAACACTTGTGTCACTGCTATCTCTGTGTATTTACCGATCAGTGTCATAATACTTAATACTCCTCATGATGATGACTGCTCTATCGTGCTGGTGCGATTCACAAAATGTAGGCCATTCATCAGCTCATCAATGAACTCATGATGGTGCATATTACCAATCACTATAGTAACGCAACATTGACGTTTCATTCACGGTCTTTCGTGATAAAATTTAACTGAAATATAGCAATTTGTAGTTTTTGAGGTTGGCACGACTCACTAGAAGAATATTTTGTAAAACTGAATCAATGCCGCCGATGAAATTTTATGACCATGCTCCTAAGAAAGAAGCGGGTTCATTATAAAGTGTCCATTGCGTGGGTCATTTTTTTTGAAAATATTTAAATTAATTTGTGGTTATGAAACGTCGATGGTGTTGATAATAAAAACGCTAAATTCGTTTTTCTTCTTTATTTCTTTCTTTTCTATAATATTAAACGTGTAATATATACGTGTGTGCTTTATATCTGAATATATATATATATCGAGCGTCTCTTCCCTTTTTATATGAGCGATAATGACATTGCCCTATAAATGTGCGTAAATTATAACCTGCATTTTTTCAAATTATATATCTCTTCTCGGGATTTCTCTTTTAATTATATTTTTCAATTGTTTTTAATTTTGTTGATTCGTTGTCTCGTCTCTCTCTTTTTATATATTCCTTATGTGTGTATACGATTCTATTGTTTCTGTTTATCGTATATATCTATATGTGTTTCTACACGACGGTGTGTGGGGATGAGGAGACAAAATAAAACTAGATTTTTTTGTAATAGTAAAATAAACGAATAAAAGAATACATTTTTGTAGAGAATCATATAATTTTTCGTGTATAGGAGAGGTTTGTTAAGCTTTTTAAAAAAAACGAAAGAAGAAGAAAAAAATGTCCTCTGTTTTTCTCTCTCTTGATTTTTATTTTGTTTACCTCTATGCACAGGAATCACGATCCAGATCATGCTAATCTCCTCAATTCCATGTGGCTGATTGCTATAACATTTCTATGCGTTGGCTACGGAGATATTGTTCCAAATACCTATTGTGGTCGAGGTATTTGTGTAGCGTGTGGTATGATGGTAAGTAAAAAAACACGGGGTGTGGTTCACTTTTTAACAATCGCACATGGAGAGAATTCTGGGAGAAAACTCATGTTCTTATAAGTAGCTGTTATGAAATACGGGATATGTTCAAACAAATTATTTCCGACTTTCATTTTCTGACGAACCACACGACTTGTTTCTTTCCTGGGAAAATTATGAAAAATGTTTTGTACTATGAAAAATATTTTCGTCTGTGCATATAAAGTGCTCATTTATAACACGTGCGAGCACGAGTGTGTGTATATACTTTCCACTGGAGAAATTACGTGTAGATAACACAATAGTAGCGGGTATGAGTAGAAAAGCGTATGTATTGGGAAACGTAAATATTCATATTAAATAGGATAGTGAATTTTTTACATGAGTGTAGACAACAGCTGCGGCTCTCATAAAATTCACTTCATAAATTAAATATTAAGAATCGATTTTTTGCCAACATTTATGCGATTTTTATATTATTTTCGGGGTCAGGTTGTAAAAAAATGCGGTACATATCACGATAGGATCTGACTGACGTATATTCATTATTATTTTGACCAATGATATGTATATGTGTAGTGGTATAATAAGTTGGAAAGAACCCTTGAATGTATCCTTGCTCCTTTCTCCAAAACTCTTTTTTGATTACCTCATATCATCCATACTCAACTCAAAAACTCTGACCTTTATATTCTTCTGATTTCTGCTACTGATAAGCCTAATAAATTGGCTATTATATCAATCCCACATCGAAATCTACATGACACACAATTATTATTGTTGCTGAATGCGTTTATATAAGCGATCGTTTCCTTCTTCTTCTTCTATCTCTGATATAATTATATCACACGTTAATTAACTTGTTGATTAGTCACACAATTTTGTTCAAAAATATTTTTATATAACTATATATATCTACCTATCTATATCTATCTCTCTCTCTCTCTCTTCTTGAATGACAATTTTTTTCTTGTTTTGTTCACACCACATTATCTCTTGATTTATTGTTTTCTCTTTGCCGTATTCATCTGCAAAAAAACATTCTACCGAGCATAACGAATGAACGATGTTGTCTGCCAGCTCTATATAATATTACGCATTGTTTCGTTATTATAATTTACTCACTAGTTTGCTTTGTTTCGTTTTTTTATTCTTTGATTGCGTATTATGTTGATACAACAATAAGCGCAGTTTTAAAAACTTTTTTGACGGGATAGAAAGTTTTTACATGCTGCATTTGTTATAATGTTTTATATAAAGCATTATTGCGGTTTTAACTTTAGTTTGGATTTATTTGACATTTTCATTTTTTATTTTAATTCACAAAATTTTTTTTATTGTGCGGTTTGATTGGAGCCACTTTTGTTGATTGTTTTTAAACAAGAGAGCAGAGCATTCTTTTTTGTACAACAAAAATAACCGTTTTTGCACAAACTTCACAGATATATTATAAAGATGACATGTTTTTCACGGAATACTTACCTAAAGAAAATTTCAAATTTCCACTTTTTAATAAAAAGACCTAAAACCAACCAAAACATCATTTTTGTCTGGAAATTTTCGAAAAAAATGTGTTGTTGTTGAAACTTTTGGTCCGAGTGTAGATACCACGACTTGGAACATGCCAACATCCTAAATTCCATGTGGCTTATAGCAATAACTTTTTTGAGCGTTGGCTACGGAGATATCGTGCCGAATACTTACTGTGGGAGGGGGATCGCTGTTACGACGGGCATTATGGTAATAAATTCTACATATTTTAATTTCTCATACATGATGACATGCTCGCTTGATTGATGCTCGGGAATGAAGAACTAATTTCGTTAAAAACACCACCAACGTGGACCGTGTGTATACTATAAATACTTTAACCCTCTTTTGTTCGTTTTTTACCTGACTTATTGTTGTTTTGATTATGTAAGTGGTTTGATGCTCGTTTTGACAACACTGACGTGTAATTATTATGCATCGTAAGTTTGCTCATAACACTACCGTACACTTGAGATGTTAGATCTGCAAACAAAAGTAGATGAAATTATTAGCAATGCAATGATGTAACCAAAGAGTTGTTAGAAAAGTTATTAACCAAAAAACTAAAGTAGTAGCGCGCTAGTGAAAAAATTTAACGATAATAATTAGCTTAGAAGGCCACGTTTAATAAAAAAAACTCCAGTGGAGAGTGAAAATGAATAACACTGTGGAATGCGAAATGCGAATGAAAGTTTTAACGGTTTTTGGTGTGTGTTTGGGTTTTAACGATCGTGTGATTTTCCAGGGAGCTGGATGTACGGCTCTCCTTGTGGCTGTCGTATCGCGAAAACTGGAACTTACAAGGGCTGAGAAACATGTTCACAATTTTATGATGGATACGCAGCTTACAAAGCGGGTTAGAATTGAGTGGTTTTTACCCTAACGTTGTTACTATATATGAAATTAGAACTTTGAACGCGTGGAGGCGTTTTTCTTGGTGTGCTCATGGGTTTATGGTTTTGAAATGGTTTGAAAGTAGTAGAATTTTACTGACAGAGTAGTTTTATACTGACACGGCTTGAAATGAGGCAAGTTGTAAGTTGAAATGAGCTGTTTTGCACGTTCAAATTGTTTCTGGGTGGGTCAGGGTAATGGGACGATGGCGTTGGTTGTTGCCGTCTTGCTACCAAAACTTACCATGAGCCCGGCAGAGAAACGCGTCCACGTTATCATGATGGAGAAGCAATTAGACAGGAGAGTGAGTGTAAACACACTTGACTTGCAAGTTGAAGAAGGTTTGAGGAGGAAATGTTGTTAAATTTGTGCTTATCTGGTTTAGCTGAAAAATGCCGCTGCAAATGTTTTACGAGAAACCTGGTTGATCTACAAACACACCAAATTGGTGAAAAGAGTCAATGCGTCAAGGGTGCGTGCTCACCAGAGAAAGTTCCTCTTAGCTATTTACGCGTAAGTTGGCTATTTTGGAATTGGGGCATTGTGATATCAGCATACCTACACATGATGATATGAATGTAGTCATATAACAATCTTGTACAATTGCCTTAGGTTAAGAAAAGTGAAAATGGACCAGAGGAAATTAATGGATAACGCAAACACAATCACTGATATGGCCAAGGTTAGATTTAAAATTGAATTCATTGCGCAAATGTAATCTTCTTATATCATGCTGCATGTTGATTGCCCACCGCTGCGATTAAAAATTGTATGCTAATGAGCAGACAGTATTATTATTACGCATCTTCCTGTCATGCAATTTATGAATTGGGAAATTGAATAAATCGAATAAATCCAATTAATGTGCATCCCCTTTGAAATTGCAGACGCAAAGCACAGTTTACGAGATCGTATCAGATCTGGCAGCACGTCAAGATGAAGTGGACAACCGCTTGGCAGCTATCGAAGGCAAGATGGCAGTGATCCACGAGCAGTTGGAGGCGCTGCCTCAGATAATCAACCAGTCGCTTGTATCCTATTATGCGGAAGCAGCCCATTCCCAGAAACATCTTCTCCACCCGGAGTCGGCGGCGGCGTCGGGATCTCCGCAGCAGCAACACTCGCACAATCTGCCTCATTCAAAGAGTGTGCCTACCTCCACCACACTATCCGCTAATAAACCGTTTCTTCCCACCGCTACCAGTAGTGCGGGTGGTGTTGGTGGGGCTGCGAAATAAAAGTCAATTTTTAAAAGGTCTCTCGCACGTCGCCTTTTTAAACCGGGATAAGCGGGATAATATATATTAAATATAACATATATCAACACATTTCATTTTTTCATGATGCATAAACGTGTTTCAAGGCTTTTTGAATGAACGTAAACGGGAATTTTTAAGAAAATCCATAATTTTTATTGAACTGTTATACCGAGAGAATGTTTAAGAGGATCCTCTATTGTGATGTATGGAATTTTTCATGTGTGCTATGAAACTATTTTATTGTGACGATTCCAATATTATGCCTGTATGTTAACTCTATATACCTAGTTATATACGAAACGGTTAACTAAGAACATTGTTGTTGGAGGACAAATGTTTAACAATTCTGTGCTGGAATATTATAAAAAGTCGTTTTTCAAGACCTGATGTGATATTTTTAGAACATGAATTTGTGTTATATTCACTTGAGTTGATATTTTTCTTGATTCGGGAGTAAAAGGAATCGAGTGATTGATGAAAAATTATATGTGTCCTCTGAAAAATTATTTATTCAAATTGCTGCGGGCCAACTACTGGAACATAGGTACGTACCTAATGGGAAGTGTCACCATTCATGGCTAACCACATTTTTTGACAAAAATTATCTTGGGCAGATGCTCGTTAGGTTCTACCACTTGGGTAATCACTCAATCAGCAATCAAAGGCGCACAAAGGCACAAAAAGTATTTTTATTTACTATGCATCAGGTTTTAGAAACGCGGAATTTTGTTGGCAAAACAAGTAATCAAGATAATTTTTGTTGCAACTTTTTCTTCGTGACTTACCGTTTATGTCTGTACTGAAGATTCCTTTGTCGTGCTCATCATTAAGCATAAGTAAAAAAATTGACGAAGGGGTTTTGCGAAAAAAAAAGTTAATAATCGTTTTTGCAAATAAAACTGTATAGATATTGCAAGTACAAGAACAAATCATGAGAGAATGACAAAGCATCGCTATTACCTGTCGCGTAACTTGACAAGAGTCCGTGAACGTGGCGATCAAGGATATTATAAATATTGCTATTTGTACATGCTTTGCAATATTGCAATAATATGGGTTTGCAAAGGGTTTTAGAATAACACGATTTTATTCAGAGATGCCAAAAGGCATTCTTGATGTGTGGTTTATGCAGGTAAGACTATTACTATTAAGGTGCATTTATAAACCAAGGGATATTTTTTCAATTTGCCATAACTTTTACAAGAATAATCCAATCGTAGCGGTTCATATATATTCTTGTAGCGCACTTTGCCCTTGTCATACCCAAGAATATTCATGAATATCATAAACTTTATTTGAAGACTACAGCAATTTTTCGAAAATGTGTATTTTTAAGGTGTCCAAAAAACCAAGGGATATTTAATTTTCCGCAAATAACTTTCGTGTTTTGAGGTTTAAATGCAACAGACAAACTATGGTTTATTAGGCTTGGATAGCTGCTTATTTAACTGAATAATCGAACTTTTGAACTTGAGTTAATTTTCTCAGTTCGGTTTCTAGCTACTTGTCGGTATAGGTAAGCCTCTGTTCTTTGAATGGCATATTTTGATAATATAATGGGTTATAATTATTTAGCTTGATTTTTAATATGAAAACACATATATTTAAACGCTTAGTATTACAATTAAAATTATGTTAATGAAAAGATATGGTAATTGGTGTGGAATAAGTTGATCCTTGTCGCAATCTCTTACTTGTAATACTGCTTTATTAAAATATTCACGGTTGCATGATTGCCTCTAGTATAATTTAAAGTATGTTGGCAGAATACATGGTTTACTTGATTAGTGCATCAATTTAATGCAGTTGTGTAACGCACGCCTGAAATTAGGCTGGTTTGCTCAAGTGTTATTTTAGTGGTTATGTCTTTTCTACATGCTGCAATAAAAACAGCCAGTTTAAAATAATGTAATGAATAGCTAGCCGAAACCTGATCACAAATAAACAAGGAGAATTGACGGGACCACATCTGGTAGAAAAAGTAACCCCAATAACACACGAAATAGTAAAAATTGTCTTGTACCTAACATGACCTTGTTGTCGCGCAATTACTGACACATTGCTGATGCACCCTAAGGGGAATCCATGAAACATTTATCGCACTATTACGTCATATGAAACATAATACGCATATTTCATAATTTTAGGCAAGATATACAAATATCAATATTTTAATATTCTCCTGAAAAACATTATAAAAATCGGCTAAACATCATATCTAAACTGAAATTATAAAATGTTATTCGTGATTGCAGAAATTGGAGAAACCAACTGTCACAGAACTTCAAAAAATGTCAGATAAAACCCAAATATGCTTTTTATAATTTATTTGATAAAGTAGGATAATTTTAACAACAATCATGGCACACAATTTGAGACTATGTAAGGTGATATCCTTTGAAAACAGATGATGGATTTAAAATGCAATCTAAAGGCCTAAAATTTGTTCAACATGTTTACTATTTAGTTAAATAAGCCTATCCTAGCCTAATAAACCATAGTTGTATGTTGCATTACTCAAAAAACGAAAGTTATGTTGCGGGAAAATTAAATATCCCTTGGTTTTTGGACACCTTAAAAATACACATTTTCGAAAAATTGCTGTAGTCTTCAAATAAAGTTTATGATATTCATGAATATTCTTGGGTATGACAAGGGCAAAGTGCGCTACAAGAATATATATGAACCGCTACGATTAAATTATTCTTGTAAAAGTTATGGCAAATTGAAAAAATATCCCTTGGTTTATAAATGCACCTTACTATACTTAAAGGCGTGTGAGGTATGTAGCGCTCAAGTGTAGAAACGCTCATATATGGTCAACCTCAAACCGCGTACATGAAAATAATAGGCTTCTATTGTGCGCTTTTTTGTCAAAAGTTCCGCATTCTAGAATAGCTTGTGTTGTGTATGTAAAAATTACTTATTACATTTTTTTGCAGGTGATGAGAAACCCATTTTGAATAGATAATGTTGGCTTGTTTCTTATTGTAGGCTTTGATGTCTCTTTGATTCGCCCATGAATCAGGTATTTTTTTGTTTGTAGTGACATACTAAATGGCATAATTTTCATAATTGACACTAGAATATTATCATGCTTATTTATTTGCATGGGCTAATAATTAAGAATAAACATTCGTTTTCCAGTTTAGAGGTGGAGACGATAATATGCTGATTAGGGTGTTTTAAAACACAAAGTCAAGTGCAGAAGAAGATGATGATATATCAGTGTCCATCATCATCTTTTGCAAACTCTCTTGAGGCTTATTATGCTAATCGCTCGCGATGAGAAAACAATAGCACACGTTGATTCTCGACAATGGGAGGATGTCCCTACCAGCCAAAATGGAATGGGCTATGGCGCAATGTTTGTAGCACAACAAAATTAGATGGCTTACAGTGTTGCAATACCCTTATTATGGGGATTTATAATGATTAGTATTAGTAGCACTATGAACAGATGAACAGGGTTGTTGTTTTGGAGGTCGGTGTCATTTTCATTTTTTCATGTTCGTGGGTTATTATTACTGCGTGCGACTTGTGTGTAATGGGGTTTGAGGGCTTTGGGGGGTTAATGGGGACTCTAAGGATGCGAAGGAAATTAAAACTTGATGATAAAGGATGAATAAATGAGCTTTTACTGGATGATGATGATGCATTGCATGATGGAAGAAGTACACTGGAATCATACCTGACTTGATTGGGATATTGGGAAGTAAATCAATGCACTCTGATGGGAATTTGTAGAGAACAAGTAACAAGAAATCGCACGGTAGTCCAAGGCCTTTTCATTTCAATTCTAAAGAAAATTACAAAAATGAAGTTTTTTCTTCAAATCTACTGTCTACTTTGTTTTACATTGCTCTCCTTCTCAACTGTCATGAGTAAGGCTTCTCAATCAGTAAACTTGCTTATCTTTCTAAACTAGCATTATTATTATCAGTATTGACTCGTGGTCTTCTCACGACACTGCTACCTTAATTGCTGTTCTTTACTCTGCATTCTGCATGTTGGCAAAATGAGATTAACCTTTTTTTCTTGGATGGACATTGGTCTGCTTCACATTATTACATGAGCATGTTATGAAAAAGTGAATTGCATGAGAGTTTATCGTTTGTACATCCATTTTTGTTTGTAGCAGATAATCTTTAAATGGCTGTCTGCAAGATTGTAACAATTTCAACTACTTGTAGCTACTTAATTCAATGCAATAACATTGCAATAGTGTAGTCGTTGCAGTTCTTTTTGCGGTGGTGCTAACTCAGCAAGAAAACTTTAAGCGGCTAGATTTCTTGTGGTTTTGAACAGCCTTTGAAGGTACAAAATAAAGATGTAGAATATAAAGTAGATTCAATGTAACCGCACTAATGACTGCATATATTTTATATGGCTTCATGTATGTAAGTGGATGTAGTTTTTTCAATTCAAAAATCAATTCACTTTCGTTTACATAGTTAAAAAATAAAAATTTAATTGAACAATCATACCAAACGAAAAACTAGTTTGCTACCCTAAGAAAATCTCACAAGCTAAATAAAAGCATGCAAGTGCGTATGTGAATACACGCATGGCAAATACAAACACGCATATTTTTAAACTTGCATTTTCTATCCGCAAAGGAGCAAGAACCTCATTCTTAATGCAAAGCGCTTCTTAATGAGTTCAAAACAATTTGTCTTTGTATAATTCATGCTATTGTATGTGGAATGAATTTGTTTTGTGAGCTTTAGTGTAACGAACATCAAACAAAGTGTATAAAATGTTTATAATAGCGTGTCGATGAGTCGGATATTCCCATAATGTTCGTAACTAACAAATAACAAACACAAAAAGTGAAGGAAGATTATTATTATTTTTTTGAAAACTGCAACTCGTAAAAATAATGTATTTTCAATTGTTGTATCTTTGTAAGCATATTGCATTACAGCCACAATAGCATATTCATATTCCATTGCAAAGTGCATTTTACAGCGAAAAAAGTGTCCTCACAAATCGACTTTTATATACAATGCAAACAACACCCCATGCGAAAACTCAACAGTTACCAATGTGGATGGCGAGGAAAATGCTGCGTTATGTGGTTCGTTTGCTCTTTCTTGTGCAGAAAAAAACTTTAATTTTTTATATTCAGTGATGATGATATTGATGATGTCGAGAAGAATTGCTAAGTAGACACTGCCTTTTATGTCTACTTGCGCTTATAATGATGTAAAGTTTATGCAGGTAGACATGATCATTTTTTTACAGAATGGCGAATGGAATTATTATATTGAGTTTCATTTTGGAATGTAATATACTTTGGCACATGAAAATTCTTGTTTGTCCGTAGGTGTACGGTACAGTTACAGATGAAAGAGGAATGTCCAATTTGCTGATATGATTTGCTAAAAATCTAGTTTACCTGTTGGTTAAAAATGTTTTTTAACGGATCTTCTCAAATTCTCTAAACAAGGTTTGTCAAATAATTTCCCGAACGAATTGGATCGGAAAGATTATATAGGTTTCTAATAAGCAATTTTCAAAAAACTTTTGTATCTGATCCTTTGTGTATTCAAGTGTGAATCGTCATTTTCTGTGAGTCTTTTGTTGGCTGATTGTAAAAAAATCGCTATAATGTGATGTGCAGAAAAAAAGAGAAACATCATAGAAGCCTGTGCGCACATTTTATTGTCGTGTAGAAGCATTCGTTTCTCATCGTGATGATGAGTGTGGTGGCGTAGAAAATGAAAAGGGGTTGTTGCTGATAATACGAGATGTTTTTCTTGATGCGATCGTTTCGTGATATGCTTTGGTGAATAAGAATATATACTACTAGAGTTGAGAGTGGGGGTTGCTGAAGCGAGATTTTACAGAGCGCTGCGCGGATACAAGATGGCTATGGAAGTTGGAGCGTTAAATAAACTTTAACATTTGACCAGTAAAATGATCAATGCAAATTAGATTTACTTTTCATGAGACTATGAGACATTTTAGTAAGGGTTCTATAAGCTTATGTAGCCAAACACACGAACACGGTGCAATTCTCATGCTACCCCACACAGAGCAAAACCCTCCATTGTTGAGTACACACAGGCTATTCGCAACAATATTAAAGCGTAGTAAGAGTATAGCATCAGTACTTTTTAACGACCATAATCATCACTGCTGCTGCTGCTCAGTTTTTGCAGTAACGCGTTCTACTAAGAATCCCAGAGCGCAGGCCAGCATTGAGTAATTTCCTTGGGCTGCATGCACTGCAAAGTTATATGGTTAACAGGCACTATAATCCTTCACACGTAAAGCATTTTTCTCATAAAACTTTCATTAGCTAATACCTTGAGGGGTAGGTAACCCAACCTACTTCAGTACTGAAATACTAGCGATAGTGTACGCATGTGTGCAAGGGAAGCACACAGTGTACCACAGTCACTATAAAGTTTTTCTTTCAGGAGCTCATTGTTCAGAGAGCGTCTTGTGTGAAAAAAGGAAGAGTTCGACTGGGGACGAATATTGGATAATAATGTGCAGGCTTGTATATTTGTGCACTGCTTCTATTTTTGGTGGACAAAAATGGACTAAGACACTGCTCGATTAGGTTTCGCTCATGAAGAGTGGAGAATTATCGGCTCTCTAGTAAATTGTTGAGCTACGTGCATGAATGCTGTAGTACATGAAACGAAACATGAGTTTTGGATAAAAGCGAAAGGGGATGCTATAATGGAATCGTTACCTTGAGTTGAATCGTTTAAACGTATGGAAAGTTATAGTTTTTTGGAGTTTGAAGGATGTCGTGTCTAATTGTGGTTTTCTGAGTGGATCGTGAAGACATACCTGTCCGGTTATATCTACAAAAGAATTTGAAACGGATTGAGTCATGGATTTGTGGAAAAGTGAAAACTTCTAAAACAAATTTAATTCAAAAATAATAAAAATGTGTTGTGCACATTGAAAAAACATCTTAAAAATAAGTTGGATACCCATCGACATGGGTCCTCGTACCCCTCCCCACCACCATGTTCCCCCCGAGTGCTTGTGCTCCTCTGAAAACACTGCACAATTCCCCACATCATCAGCGTCATCATCATCACTAGACGTCTCATATAGTTATGATAGTTCGTTATCGAATCCTCATTATCACTCTGCTAGGAAAAAAGTCGCCACATCAATTCTAAAACGGACTAAGCACTACTTCCTGATACTCAGTAGCGAAATTACGTTTGTGATATTGTGCCTTATTTTAGTTCGAGATGTTTTAGGGGCAGGTAAGAAGGAACCTACCGGATTGATTTTTTATTTTTATTTTTTTGGCAACAATGCTGTTTGGTCGAGATAGAAAAAATCATTATTACAATTTGTTTTGTTTTTTTGCCCTTGGCATCCGCCCTCGTGTACGCGATCGTGTTCATTTCGATTTTCTTTTGGACTACTTTTATTTATATACTTAAAAGTGGTTCAGCAAAAATAACTTGCGTTTTTATGCGTTTTGATTGATGGGTTAAATGTTGGACTACCTCTTAAAAACGCAGATAGTGCAGTTTATTTGTGCAGCAGCGAGTAGTGCAATTATATTTTTAGAATCTCCTTAAAGCGTTATCGTTTTGGAGTTTAGTTAGATGCACCTGTCTGTACGCTGCTGTACTCTGCCAATGTTTTTAATAGCGTCACGGTGGCGTGGTTAGAGATAAGGGTAGCTAGTGTGCAGAAAGGGATATGTTGATAATATGATGATATGTATGTTTTTATGGAGTGCATTCGTCGTGATTCGCGAGGCCACGCCGCTTGTTAAAGGTGTGATGTTGCTCTGTGCAGTAGGACAGGTGCTCGAGTTATTATCATTATTTTTTTGGAATGGTTAAGTATTGTTTGAATAAAAAATGTCAGGTTTGCGTTTGGTGAGCCTTTGGCGCGGTGAAGAGTTGAGATCATTTTCGTACACGATGAATCGATTTACAGAGAATGATACGAATTGAAAGGATGATTAGTGATTGACGTAATGAGATGATGGAATGGAAAGGTTTGACATGAAAGGAGGAAAGTAGAAAGGGTTGATGAGGACTTGATGAGATTTTTTGGGCTGTATTTGTTTACCAAAAATTGGAATTTAAAAGGGTTGAAGGTCATGCATACCTACGTACATACGTACGTTTGAGTTCAGAGATTGCTCGGGTATCAACCTTGCAACCTTGTGCAGAGACTTTTTCATGGACTTTGTTTCTCTGGAAAAAGTCATGAACAAATATTTTTCTAGGGTCGATTACCTGGAGGAAATTATTGATTTCTGATTCTGATAATATACGTTTGTATACCTGAATTTTGGGTTGAAGGACAATACAGAATACAGATGCTACTTTCAGGGCTATAAGGGCATAAAACTTTTTTTCAAGATTTTATTTAAAGCTCTGGGTTTGTTTTCTGATTCGTAAATAATCTTGTGACTAAAAGTACTTTTAAAAGTATACTTAAAAGTCAACTTACGGACTGAAAATCAAATTCATAAAAACTTCAAGTGCATATTTTAACCACGAACATCATTGCGTCGACCCATAAAACTGCTTGAAGCACACTCTCCAGGCCACGTTTCGCACCCCTTTGTTATCACTCCCAATCCCACAACACCCCATTACACACCACCGCAATTTTCTCACGTCCGTCCTGCCCTACTCTACTGACTTGAGAAAATCATTAAAGTATATGACACTGAGGGACTAAGGACAAATCTTGAAGTTTAACTCTTATTGTTTCTTTGACTGTAATTAAAAATGAGGTTTATGAAAATGAGAAAATGAAGGATTTAATGTTAATTCCATTTATTTGAGGTTAGCGACTTCTTCCAACAATCACTCTTTTCGTTTGTTTTTTCTATTTGCTTAGATAAATGTGTCATGAGTCATGAAATAATTTTTGTTCCTGATATTGTGAGGGTGGAACAAACTGATACAGGGAAAAGAATCACAAAAATTTACGCAATTCTAGAATCCCTTTTTTATAATAATTAGCAAAATCGTATAATGATAGGTTATGGGAATGAATTTGTCAGTCGTTTGTTGCTTGTCGAGAGGATCATTTTGGTGGAAGTTGCATGCAAAAGGCATTTTCATTTCATGAATCATGATCAAACAACAATTTACAGCTAATGTCCACAACAGCAAATTTTCAACATCGTAATAAACGTCAAAGGCACGTGAAATGCGATTGAATTACAATCAATTATTTTCTGAAAATTATTGTTGGAATAAATTGCTCACGCTGACGAAACTGTCGAAACTACGTACTAATTTTATACACAGGGATAATTAAAATCTATTATTTGTTGGTTTTTAAGGAGGTTGCGTCATGGAAGAAAAGAGACTTTCATTGATTGTTAAAATTTTTGCCAAAGTTATTTTTCATGATGAAGACGTTTTATTTGGTTTGTTAAGTTTTTGTGTCTAATTACCGCACTCATTTGTCAAAAGTATTTTGTTAACTTAATGGGCACGCGCGTAATCTCAAATCTGCGTGAGTTTTGAAACTCAAAGCCCTATTAGCGATATAGACATTTTATCTATAGAGTCGGGAAAATTGCAAAGAAGCTTGCGTAGTACTTTTTTCATAAACAAATCATTTGCATCTAGTGAAGACTTTTTTATTTCTTTGGCACAAAGTGGGTAAAAATAAAATGCGTTACAGGTGTACAGTAAAAAATACCCTGCTAATTCAAACACACGTACAAACGCACACACACGCATAAATAAAAACGCTTTTATTTTCAACGCGTCTGTTTGTATGTGTGTGCTCCTTATAGAAATACCTAAAAACCTAGCGTACCGTTAAGTTAAAAACGTGTAATTTCTTTCTGTATTTAACGATTCAAGTATTTTTTTAAAACTACGCGAGATAGTCTAAACACCTTTTTGTTGACCTAATTAAAGGGACCAAGGATTCAGACTTGAGTGTTTGCAAGTCATGAGCAGTTTTGTTATGCGCGCAAAACATTGTTTTGGGTTTTACTTTCGTTTGCATGTTGAACAAGCTTTATTATTATTATTTGGTTTTAGATAAGCATTTTTGAATTTGGGATGATGTTGATTAGGTTGATGAGAGTGATTATCACCGTTGTGCATTCAAAAGCATTTCATGCTGGGTTGATTGACTTTGATTGGCGGATGAGTTTCTTTCTGCATGTATTTTTATTTCCAGGTTGGGAATATGACTTGGCACAAAACAGGGTAGCATGACCAAACAGCATAAAGCCTAAAATTATGAAAAGTTTCACTTTGAAGCTGACATTTTGCCAATTTTCCCACAGACTCAACAGACGTGTGTGCCCAGCGTCCCCCGCCATGCCCGTTAAACGCGCACTTAGTTCCAGAGTCACTAGTCAGTAATAACTCCTTTAGGATTCACTGTGATGAAGGGTACGAGCTGTTTGGATCGAGTGAAGTTGAGTGCGAGAAAGGGAAGTGGAAACATGGGTATTGCGGTGAGTTAAAAAATACATCTAGTTTGCACATTTTTTTGTGCTCAATAATATTCTTATGTACCGGCATTGCGCATTCTTGTGAGAAATCGAAAGTTGCAGGAAGCTCTCGACAAGAAGAGAGGTGTCTGTCGAAGCAAACGAAAACTAGTTTAGAATGGGTGCAGTTTTGCAAAGTTTAATTGCATTGAGCGTGTAAGATGAGATGGGATGATAGAACGAGGAAGCGTGAAGAAAAGGATGTTTTTTATGATTTGTTGTTCGAACGAATGTGCAATGCCGGTAAAGTGGAGATAATACGGTGCAGCAGCGACGAGCGTAAATTAAGAAGAAAAAAACTACCGTGTATAGCAAGTTCTTATCATGAGCGTGTGCATAATTGCATTGCAGCAACGAACATTGCAGTGAACCGCCCAACGAACCAGTCCTCAACGGCGTCATCCGTCGCGTTCGGGAAGAACTCGAGTCATCTCGCTAACGATGGGATGGTAGAAACATGCAGTAGCACGATGAAGGAAGTGAATCCGTTCTGGATTGTAGATTTGCTACAGGTTCATCAGGTTACTGGGATTAAAATTAGTAACGGGGATAACAAGCGGGAGGGTAAGTTTCATGATGGATGTTTTTTAGATTTGAGATGATTTTTGTGGGTGTGGTGGTAGCACTTCATATTCATGATTACTTTTTCAGATTCTGACATTAGTGTGGATTTGGAGATTCGTGTAGGAAATAATCCTGTTGGATTGAAGAATCCACTCTGTGCTTGGCAGCCTGGGGCAAATCTAGATACTGGTGAGTATAATATGGAATTTTATGGATAATTTAGGATAAATACTCTCTGAGCGTTGTTATTTTGAAGTGTATGAAATGTAATTTGAAATCGAAGTATCCAATGTATTTTCAGAGGAAAAATTTCTGGGATGTGCGAGACCCCTGTCTGGCCGTTACGTTTCTGTTCAAATAATTGGCGAGGGCGCATTGCGCATGTGCGAAGTACAGGTTTACGCGATTGACGGTGTGCCGAAAGCAAGATGCGCTCCAGAAGTTAAAGCTTCTGACGATGTACTTACCTTCAACGGTACCTGCTACGAGTTTGCAACAAAATCGGGACAGGTAAAACAGGCAAAAACGGAGAAACATTGCTGCGAAGAATAACAACAAATTATATGTGCTTGAATTTTATTATGACAATTATTACATATGCATTTTTTCATATTGTTATCGTAGACATTTAGTGGTGCCCGCTCCCAATGTCTGGCCCGTACAGGCGACCTCCCGACGGAAAATCAGTTGAAACCCAACTCACCAAACCTTCATTTTATAACCACAATTTTGGATAGACTGAAGCCGACGCTGAAGCGACCTCTCATTTGGATTGGTGTAGAGAGGGATCCTGGTTTCACGTCGAGAAGTTGGAGATGGATTGATAGTGGGTACGTTGTTAAAAAGCCAATGTGGGGAAAAGACCAACCCAACAACTACAATGGAGAGCAAAATTGTGCTGTTCTGGACGGACAAAGGGATTGGAGTTGGAACGATGTGGGCTGTGGGTTGGATTACTTTCACTGGATCTGTGTTTTTCGTGAGTTTAAACATAATATTGTACATACAACGTAGTAAAAAATTGTTGATAAAAATATGTAGCTAGCTAAATCAATTTTATGATAATTTTAGCTCCAAATAGCTGCGGAAGTCCTGACAGGCAGGCGGGTACAGAAATAACGAACGAATCAGGCGCAGGGTCATATCGCGTCGGAGCTACGCTTGTCTACAAATGCAGTGCTCCTGGGCATTTCATGTTCTCTGGGAGCAAAATACGCGTTTGTCAGAGAAATGGAGTCTGGAATGGGACTGCACCACAATGCAAATGTAAGTTTCTAATTGCAGATAAGATACTCCCCAGGGAATTTTTATTTTTTGTAACTTACATAAACTTTTGTTTTAGACATCAACTGCGGCTCTGAGCCACTCCACGACAAGCTTGAGAATGGAAAGGTTATTTTACCGGAAAATAATCAGACTTACTACGGCGCAGAGGTGAAATATGAGTGCAATGATGGCTACACTATAGCAAGAGGGACTCAGCTTAGAAGCTGTGGAAGTGATGAAAAATGGACAGGGGCTACTCCACAGTGCTTGAGTAAGTTTGGGCTTTATATTCATCCATCTTATATTTTTGTCCATCATGAGACAGTCATGCCATAATAATATACTCTAATTTACAGTGTCCAGCTGCCCACCACCTTCAGAAATCGTAAATGGCACGTTCGTGTCAACAGGAACAACTGCAGGTTCTACAGTGACCTATCGTTGCAACTCTGGTCACATCTTAATAGGCAGTGCTACAATAAAGTGCCAGTTGGGTGGAACCTATGACGCTCCAGCCCCAACTTGTAAGTACATTACTTGTGGGGACATGCCCGAGCTGGAACACGGGGAATTTAAATTGGTTAACGCGACTGCGGGTGCTGGTAACACAGCAGAGCTTGGAAGCTTAGCCGTTGCTCACTGTGAAGGCAACTATGAGCTACATGATGTAGACTATGACAGGATTATTTGTAGCGAGGAAGGGAGATGGAGAGGCTTTGAGTTGGGAGGACGAAGAGACTGGAGGGACGTCATCAAATGTCAATGTAAGTACAAAGCCTGGGGGAAAGAAGCTTCAAGTTATAGTTTATTGGGGTTACTTGAGAATATTTGTATTTTTATAGTGATTGTTTGTGACGAGCCAGAAGTTCCACACGGGTCGTTTGTGACTGGCTACGATTTTACTGTTGGATCGGAAATTCAGTATCATTGTGAGGAAGGGCACATGATGATAGGGGGCAATGAGATTAGGAGATGTACAAACATTGGCGAGTGGAGTGGATCGGCTCCTCAGTGCAAATGTACGCATTTTAAATTATTCGAGTGTTTTAACTTTTTAGATGTGAAAAATAAAATTAAGCATTCAACTTTGAATTTTCTTTCCTTCAGACATTGACTGTGGCAGAGCACAAACGATTCCTTATGGCCAAGTTAGCTACTTCACTGGAAAAACGCACTTGGGTGCTGTGGTGCACTATAGTTGCTCTCCAAACTATAGATTGAATGGACCTGCCAACAGAACATGTAACGTGAATGGCCATTGGTCCGGAGGGACGCCCAAATGTGAAGGTAAACTCTTGCCAATTACCTGAAACTTGAAACCCTGTCTTTACGAAACCTTTTGTAACCCAATTTATGTCTTTTATTATTAGAAATCCGTTGCGCTTATCCGCGTATCCCTCCATCAGCGGTAGCGACAGTCTCAAAGAATGACCGTTTTAATGCTCAAACTCTTCTGACGTCCGAAAGCGCTACAGCCAACACAACCACGTTCCGGGTAGGATCAATCCTCAAGTACAGATGCGAGCGAGGGTACAAGTTGAGTGGGGACACCATACGAAATTGCGAGGAAGGTGGTACTTGGTCTGAGATCAATGAGCCAGAGTGCACGTTCGTTGATTGTAAACCGCTTGGTGGTTTTAATAACGGGGAGGTCAAGTTGACGAGCAACACGACATATTTTGGAAGCACAGCAATATACGAATGCTGGAATGGATTCAAGCTTATTGGAAATGCAAGAAGAACTTGTTTGGAGAATGGCAGTTGGTCAGGATACGATCCTCATTGTCGGGGTGAGTTAAGACATATTCATACTCATATTACTGATAGAATATGCAATGAAAAAATGAATGACACTAAAAATGGTTTTTAGAAATCCAATGCGACGCTCCTGAACCTACAAACGCGACTGTGGACGTGACCTCTTTCCAGATTGGTGGATACGTCAAGTACTCATGTGGTAAAGGACAGTACCTAATTGGAGAATCGTCGAGGAGATGCTCTGAGCATGGAATTTGGGCTGGGGACGTGCCGTACTGCTTATGTAAGTTGATAAACTAAAAAATTATGATCTCTTACATCTTAAGAACCTATTTAAATTGTCATTATTCATGTATTTGCAGACACTGTGTGCCCTCCACCACCCGATTCCCGCAACACTCGCAAGTTCCTCGTGAACGCGTCCACAATATATTCCAGCGTTACAGAGTACCACTGCGTGCCCGGGTACAAGCATCCTCCAAATAGCCCTACCATTTTAACATGTACTGAATTTGGTACCTGGTCACCACCCACACCCCCTACATGCTTATCCCCTGAAGACGACCCAGAGATTTTCAAGAAGCTAGAGTCGCCCCAAGAGTCCTCAACCTCAATCGTAGGAATAGTCATAGGAATCATAATCGCGCTATTCGCCATATTCACGCTAGTAGTACTGCTACTCTGGATCGTCAAAAGAAACAAGGAAAACGACAAGGGTGGTGGTAGCGAAGTAACTCAACGAGCAACGAGTTCTATGTCACGGACTGAAAATCTTAAGGCTGAACCTATGGTCGTGTTTCCTAATCACACGATTAATGGGAACCCGATTGGGGAACAGAATTATTATGATAACCCGACTGTTGATCCTATTTACGAGAATCTTGATGATTACGGGACTTCTGGGGGAGTGTATGGAGTTGGAGGGAGTAGCGCAGCAAGTGTTGTTACGATAAACGGGGTGGCTGTTACTTGATTCATTTTTTTGTACGTTTTGATAATTTTAAAAATAAAAGAGACTTATTTACCTGTATTTGAAATTCATTCAGAGCAGCAGACACATTAGTACTTTTTTAACCCGCTTCTTCGAGTTATATATATATTCCCACACACTACTCAAGAGCTTTTTTATCATTTCAGATCGGAAATGTATAATCAGTTATGAAACTACTTTTTTCCCATGTGTTTCCTGTGCTTCTTTTGATTTTTCCCATCATCCGGTTACCGTGTGAGAAACACGGGGATATGATACCTGGGATTGGAGCTGGCTTTTTTTTTCATTTTACGTTTGATTCACACACACATCTGGTGTCAAACAGGGTTACATTTTACGCTGAGACTTGGAGATTTGTTTCAGAAGCGTCAGTTGTTACATGAGTAGAGTGGAGATTTGTGTAGGAGAGAAATCAAGGGATGGAGGACTTGGGCATAGGTACATACAGATTTTTACTTTTTTTGGGCGTGCGTATTGCGTACTAATACGCATGGCTAGCGGAAATAGGTTTTTTACAAACAATTATACCTACGACAAACATATTAACGGGAAACATTTAGTTTTCAATTCAAAAATTTTGGTAAAAATAATTTGCTCCATTCAGTCTCATAGAAAACGCCAGTAATTTCATAGAAAATCATACAATCTGCAAAAAGGCATTTGCGTTATTTGACGCTTAAAAAATTATTCCTATTTTTCTTGGCGTGGCACTCTTTTAAAAGTTCTCTCTTCCTCTAGTTTTAACCCTGAACCTTTCTTCTTGAAACGCTAATCAGCAAACATGATCCTGTATCCATATAAAGTAAAGAGGAAAAATCCCTCCTGTTGTCCGAAGAAGCGTACTACTCATACCCTTTGGGCATTACGATGGACAAAACATGAGGTAAAAAATTACGCGTGTGTGTGTTGTCTCGCTGATGATGAGGAATAATATTGTTGCGTCTAGTACACAGGTTTAAGTTTTCTCTTGGAGCGATGAAACTGTTTTTTGTTGCTAGTCAGGGGTTTTTGGACAAGTTTGGAGGGATGACGATGAGTACGCAAAGATGAGGCAATATTACGCTTTTCCACCTATGTGTCATGATAAAAGAACACTTACCTCAACTTACCAAGGAGTCTTCTCTTTTCTCTTCTGTGCTCATAATGACTATTCCTTTTTTACTATTTTTCTCCCCCGAGAACAATAAGAACCTTTTTTATGAGTTTTCTGCTGATGCACTTTTCTCGCTAATCATGATCTAAGAGCTATATATCAGCTAGCCAAATGAAGTGGAAAAGGAAAACGAGAGGGGAAGTAGGGAGGCTAAAATGAAACTTTGAATTGCATATATTGCCGTATCTTGATATTCCATACAGCGATTGTATGGGTTATTATTGGATGGAGAGTTAACACACCTGTTGGGGTTTACAGGTTTTACTGGCTACCCTTCCTCTCCTCTTCTTTTCCCTGGGCTTACTGTGGTAATGTGATGAGTCAGGTTTTTAAGGGGAGCTAGTATGAAGAAATTAGCACTGAGAAATTAGAGAGCTTGTCTGTCTGTCTGTCTGTTTAATACGAATATTACATTTCCTCAGGAAATTTTCCTGCAACTTATTGAAAGTTTTTTTTAAGCTTAAAAAATTCTAGTTTTGCACAGAAATTGAGCATTATTACGATTTATTATTTGTTTTGTATATTTTTAGACCAAATATCATTTAGCAGCAGAATTAACATGCATGTTGCATGTACCTACGCTACTTTTCCATATTCACTTGCCAAAACGCCGCATCTGCATCATCATCATCCCCCATCTCTTCTCTCTCTTCTTACTGCACTACGGCTACAATCACTTTCGACTGCCTTACTATCAACCATCATCCACTTACCTGCTGCTGCACCTGGGCACATAACAATCATCAGCATCACGATAAAAGTTTTAAAACTTTACAGCACAGACATCACGAGCACATACAGTCCAACTTGTAGTCGTGATGTTTATCGTGCTGCAGTCGTGAGTAAAACTCTTTTGCTTATGATGTCATGATGAAAAGGGGGAAATAAAATCGAGAGGGTCTTCTTTCGTCTTGTATGCTAAAAGGGGTAACAACGTCAACTAATAAAGGTATACTTTATCCCGTTCTTCTACGTAAAAGCATATAATATAAATCGGCGCTTTGGCATAATGTCGCTCCACGAGACAAACTTTATATCCCCTTACTGCAGACATCCATCACGTACATGGTAAAGATTGATGTTCTGACAGACAGACCTGACATGCTTATTGGGAAAGTTTTTGGGCTCCGCTTTTGCTGGTACAGGTTTTGGGTTTATGAATTTTACTCAAAACAACATTTTCGTGTAAACCCGACTGACCTGTCTTGCTTGTATATTTTTGTCACAAAAGTTGTCCTATTTGCGGCGAAACTTTTATGCGTGCCTTACTGGTCTCTAGTGGGCTACATTACTCAAGAAACTGGCTTGGTGGTCAGGTTTTAGGGCAATAAGTTTTAGGCTTTTACGACGTGGTTTGTGGGGGAGGGGAACGGGTTAAAACGGGGGAAAATGAGAGTAAACAAAAATGGTCATGCATTTTCTTTATACTCGAGACTAAGTCTATAAACTTGAGTTTTGATAATAAAAAAATAACACACTACTTGTGTTACCATTACCATCTCCATCAAAAAGCTTGTTTTTGAAGAAATCAACCAAATGTCAAGTGATTTCCCATGAACCCATCAAAAGATCTTGTGCACAAGTCCTCTTATTTAACAATATTGCTGCCCAGTTTGTTGACCGTGGGATTGCAGCTGTACTACGCGTCCAGTCCTTCCAATTTCCAGTCTCACTCCCTGTAAAACTCATCAAGAAAAGACTGAGAAAAAGGGCACCCCTGTTTACCTTCTGTTTTTCTTCTCCGAAGAAAAAAAAGGTCTTTTTACGAGCGTGAAGACAAACAGAAAACAGACCATCTTGAAAGTACGCTCAATCAAACCCGCCCGGTTTTTATTATTTTTCTTACCTGCCTGCCAGCCAGGCTGGCTGTTTTTCTCAAGAAAATTTAAGAAGGTATATACCTAAGCTCGAATAATAATACTCGATAGAAAAGCAATCGTAGTAAAAGTTGTAATAATAATATACTCCCGATTACACTAGGGTAGCATTTCGTGGGAAAACACATTGCCCCTAACTTGTACGCAGCAAAAGAGCTGAGCTCCAAGCTAAAGGTTATAGTTGCGTACGGTTTGATAGTTTGATATAAACCAGCCATTACACCCGGTATTACGACGCGATTAAGGTGGATTATAAGTTACACGCTAAATTATAATGCATTTAAACTTGATATTATAACGTCCCGTTTGCATTAATGCAACAGCACAGCAAGCAGCATCACTATATAATATTTAATGTACATTGTCACTGCGTCAAAGCCTTTAAAAAAGAGCACAAGCAAACACAGTGTGTAAGAAAAAACTCGACCGCGATATCCGTGCTAAGAGCACAATGTAAAATGTACACAGGAACAGATTTTTAAAGGCGCAACAAGTTTATTTACGAGATTTTCAAACAGATCCCTAGCACAGTCAACAAGTCAGAAAGAAGAGGGATATAAAATCTTATTTTATTTAGCAGAACCGTGATGCAGAGCTTTATAATATGAAACACTATAAATTACAGCATTTATATCGCTTATAAGCCTATAAACAGGTAACATTGTTGTAAAAAGCCATCTTCTTGCTATGGTGCATCGCAGCATCGACTTTTAAAAATGATCCTCATTTTGTAAGAAAATCCCTCGTACAAAAAAAATCAGAGAGCGATGCATTGCATCCGATTCAAAGCCGAGAAGAGCTGCTAAGACCTAGTATTCGTTTCAAAGTTAATGATGGGGGGATATATAAAAATGTCTTACATTTCAGGGATTTGTATGGTAAGTGTTGGTCCCTCACATTTTCCACCCTCTAGGTAGCCACCCGTTTTGTTGCAACAATAGTGCATAATATAATATTATATATAAGCACATTATTTCCCGTAACAATCACGATCTTTTTCTTGACAGACTATTCAAGCGTATATATATGTAAAATGATGATAATACGAGATGAGGGGAAGAAAAAAGGTTGGCTTTTACATTGTCAAGAAAGAGGATAAAAATCGCTGAAGGCTATTTAGGAAAACTGTGATTGTTGTTGATGCACATACAGACTTGCTGCTGCAGTGGATGGAGGAGAGGTACAATTTATACTCAAAAGCTTGTAAGATTTTATATGCTTGTTTTTCTTGGTACACGCAACAGGCTAAGGGTTTAGGGTCTTTTTTGTGGTGGAGAATAAGGGGAGAAGTTGATTTGTTTCTTTTTTTGCTCGTAATTGTTGAAGACGACGCTTTTTTGCTTGGGCATACAATAGTGTGTACAGTGTACAGGTAAGCGTAGTAATTTGGGATGGTAGAGGAAGAGTATCGAGTAGAGTGGCTTTTAGGGATGTGAGTTTACATGAGATTGTAGCATTTTAGAGTTGGGTGTTGGGGCGAGTGGACTGTGTAGTGGAGGACGTTGTTGCGCTATGTGCCTTTTTTATCACTGAAAGATTTACATTGTTGAAAGTTTGGACAAGAGTTTTTTATCTTTGGAGGCGTTTGTTTGTGGATTTAACTGTGTAGTTAAAATTATTTAACGTTTGAGCTATTTTGGAAACGTTATAATTTGTGTTCAAATCAGCATAAAAGGAAATAAATGACCATCACAAGCCTGAAACGGTAACAAAACTGGTTTATATTCATAGAATAATCACACACGTCCATCCGTGTGGTTCATTTATAGCCATATATACATATACACTTACACGATCAAAACTACGTGTTGGCGACAGCTCAATAAAAAAAACGCGACGAAGAGTATATGGCAAGACGCGCGATTAGATGTGGTCTGCGTTCGTGGAGCGTCGTGCTATAGTGCTATTAACAAACCTTTTTCTGAGTGATATATTTATTGGATTTGGCACAACATTGAGATAATGACGCTTCTAAATGTGCGCGCATTATAGTCTCTCAAGGCTCGTGACGCTGACGGTGAAAGGGATGCGTTTGAAGTGACCATATTTTTATTTCGAGTTGACGTGACGTTTTATTGACTTGAGGGCGGTTGGATTTTTAAGAGAAACAAATTGGGGTCACACACGGAGTTTGTCCCAGGGATTGAGTAACTTGTTGTTCAAGGAGTGATCTTGTTGTTGGATTATTACAAACTTGAGATTTTTAATGATGGAGTCACCTTTAATTGAGTTGACGAGGAGTCTCTACCATTTGGATTACTTTAGGAGGAATTTTAGACGATTGGGCTACCATGTTTGTGGTGGGGAAGCGGGTGGTGGTGGGGGTCATGACTGCTTGGTTTGTTGCTTTAAGGTAAGAAATCATTTTGAAATTTTGAAATACTTCTGTACTAATTTAACTCTGCATATAATTAGCGTTTTTCGTGGTTATAATTGGTTAATTAAAAAAAACTTTACTCAATAGCCAAAATTGCATAACACATTTAACCACATGCTTGTTCTCTTATCTTTCAAAATATCGTTATCATTTTCTCGGACCAGTGCGTTTATTCATGGGTTTATGAATGAAGCGAATCTGTTTTCATTGTTAGTAGCATGAGCAAGGAACCGTGGCGGGTTGTAATTTTTTACGGTGTTTGCGGGGTTGGTTTTGGCAGGATGCTGGTTGAATAGCATAATAGCATGAGCTCACTTTTGAATTGAAAATATGGATTTGATACGCTAAAAAATCCA
The DNA here is from genome assembly GCA_029691765.1 of Entomobrya proxima. Taxonomy (NCBI): domain Eukaryota; kingdom Metazoa; phylum Arthropoda; class Collembola; order Entomobryomorpha; family Entomobryidae; genus Entomobrya; species Entomobrya proxima. The sequence goes on from CM056170.1 coordinate 5,073,740, forward strand.
AAAATGCATCTGCTGTTGCACTATAATATTTACTATTTACTTTTCTCAAACCAACATTTTACAACATTTTTTTAGTCAGTAAAAATATTTTTGTAATAACTTTTGAAAATGTAGGGTAGTGTTATTTAGACATTGCGGGCCTAGTAGTAAAGGAATAGCGTGCAGAATGCAGAAGTAGTGATAAAATAAATATTTTGCTTATTATTGAAACTTGACTCTTGTTGAGTCTGTTTAGTTTAGAGAATGTATCATTTACCTATCTGACATTCTGACGCGCTTGATTTTTTACGAGTGCAAAAGATGATGATGATGATAATGAGGATGAACTGCATCTGGTTTTTAGAGCTTTGAAGTTTGAAGGAAGAGTAGACTTGAGTAGAGGATATAAAAATTGCGGATGTTTAAAGTGAAAATAAGCATGATACGAAATTTTTTAGACAGGTTTGCATAGCGTTTTTCAGTACTCATTAAAGTTTAAACTGCGAGAAAATGAAATAAACTGAGCAAAAACCACAGTTTTCCATTTGCAAGGGAAAAATAATTGTGGATATTAGGTATATTCTTCTGTGAAAACTGAAACTGAAATTCAATGATTTAAAAATATTGAAAGTGGACACGTCTGTAAAATAAAATTGATGATAAAAGTCATGAGAAAAATTGGCATATAAGGAATGGAAATATAAAAAAGTGACAGAAGACTTGATTGATGATTCAAGCTCGTGTTATGATGATCTTGTCGCATAATGGTACGGTACATAAGATCTCTATGTACTTTCAACATCACTGATTGGAATAAGTGAGAGAATTTTGATAACGGGTCGTTTGTCATTCGGCACATAAGAATAGAAAAATCCACTCAGAATAGAAAGTTTTACAAGCTTTTGTGTTGAATAATAGAAGATGTTATTTTGAATGACTTTTTGTAACAATGCATTAAAAAAGACCCTTTTTTTCTTTTATTGTCTCCAAACAGAATCTCTTCCACGAGCTTAGCCTGCTAATGCGAGAATCGGTCTTGGATCCTCCCCACATCCGCCAAACTATCGAATCGTCAATAGAAAACGCTCAGTTCGGCAAGTTCAGGAGCGTTGGAGCCGTCCCAGGAAGTGTTCCGGCTCATATTCAATTTGTAAGTCGCGTGTGTCCTATGCGGTTTATTTTTCTTGAAGGGAAGCCTTACAAGAAACTGGGACTCATGTTTTATTGTTGTTATGTACAGGAAACCCTACTTCGCCAGCTAGAAGACTGTAGCGCGCTGCCTGTTGGCGTGATGCAGCAGCACGGGCTAGGAAGTCCTTCAGGAGCAGCGGCCGCGGGGCTCAAGTTGCATACCGAGTTCAGCTACACCAAGATATGCTTGCACTGTAGAACCACTAGTTATGTCGACTCTGTTACTCAGGTAAGTTTACCTTATGATGATATATAGAGCAATGCTAAATGGACATTTAAATGAAAATTTGATAAAAATTAACTTTAACCATATTCTCTTTTGTACAATAGTACGTTATGCAAATTGATGCCACCAACTTTGTGAGTGATGACTGGCCAAGCTTTGAGTTTGCCGTTAAGACCTCTCTTGATTCTGGAGAGTTTTGTGTTCAGGTAAGCATTTATTATTGCAATTAACCTTTGTATCCCTATACAAATTAAAACCAAACTTTTAAAAAGTCTTGTTCAATGTTTATAACATGTTGTCTCTTATTGCCCCAATAGCCCAACTGCCATGGACAGACAAAGGTGTTCCGGCTACTCCGCACTCTTCCACACTTTCTTCCAATTCACTTTTCCGACTCGGCGTCTGTGTCGCTGATAAGCTTTCTTCCAACCCGACTCCGCCCACATTTGATATTCGAGTCCTCGACATCGGTAGCTGACCTAGTACTTAAAGGCCTAATCCTATATTCTCCAGAATGGGGCTATGCAACTATATTCTACCACTCTCGTCTAGAGCTATGGGTGTTTATAGACTCGAGAAGAGTGCTAACCCTCAACAAAACCTGGATCGAGTCCAGATTCCATCCGATAACACAAGGGTTCTCGGTTGTGTTTTGCTTTTACTGCAGAGATGAGAGTGCTCCAATCAACGTTCCAAACTATGTGCCCCCACCTACAATACCCACCAAATTGCCAACCTACCAGCCAGTACAATTGCAACAAAAACCATCCTACAACACAAGAATTTATGAAAACTGGCCGTTGGACACTGATTCTGGAGTCTCATCAAATGGTAGCTCAGCGAGTACAAATTCTTCAAAATCTACGCACGAAATTTATGCCTCATCGAAAACATTTGAAGATACTAGTTCTAGTAACTCTAGCTCTAGACGCAATTCCCCCACAAAATCCCCATCTATTCTGTCATCCGAAGGGAAAGAGTCCTCGAACAAGTATGCAACAGTAAGGAGAAAAATGAAGTACCATGGTCGTGCGAATAAAAAGGGAGCACTAGCAAGTCTGAGCATGTCAGCGCCCGACCTCCGAGTGCTAGTCCCTCCAGCACCTGCAGCAGTTGCAGCTCCAGTTGCACTTAGCCCCGTGAGTCCTGTAGTTAGTAATTTCAGTGATGTTAGCTCGATATGCAGCAGTATGAAAGGGGCGGATAGAAATAGCACAAGTAGCCAACCTAAGAAAGTTAGTTTTAATTGTGAAGTAACGTTAGTAGATGATCCCGATGATGAATACATACCCCATCCTATTTTTCAATCTATACTCCAAAAACTTAAGCATGAGAAAAGTGGGAGTAATTGTTAAAAAACCGAATCTCTCTTGTTGATACTCAAAATAAATCGAATGTTCTCAAAGAAATAAAAAAAATATTTTTAACAGCCTTAAAAATTTCCACCGAAATAGCATTATTTTTATTATTAAACAAGTACATATCATATTAATATTCCAAGTCACGTTTCGTTAAAAATACAGAGATCATTACAGCTAGCCACTGCAAGTAAATTCTCCTTGGGATGCCACTGACTGATGAGCACGCGTTTACTTAGCTCCATTTCCTCAATATTGACAATGTTCTCCTTCCTTTCATCGCATTTGTCACCCTTGTGAAGAATCCTCTTTGGCTTAATACAGTGCTTGTTTTCCTTGTAGTCGTCATTTGGAATAGACAATTGAAACGTGGACGCCTTGAAACTCGACTTTTCCCCGTCGTTGGAAAAAATTCCCGGTTCTCCAACCAAGAATAAATCATGGTAAGAGCCTGACAATATTTTGGAATCGTCGTGGTTCCATGAGACGGTAAACTTGTCAAACATGAGGTCATTCTCGTACAAAAGGTGAAAGTGTGGGCGAAGGTAGTCATGAACTGGAATGGTCAACAGGGATGATGACTCCTTTCTCGTGTCCCATATCTTGACACACATAAAGTCCCTCGTAGCGATGCATGTGCCGCAGTTTGAAAACTGAGCGTCTGACACAGAGCTCACTACTTCTACAAAGTAGCCCTTGTACCCTTGTTCCTCTCGGTAGTGCCTTAGTGGGCTGTCGCAAGTTGACGAGACCCTCAAATCGCAGAGTCTGGTTGAACCCCGGCTGGTGCTATAAGACAGAATGTTGCACTGTTTTGGGTGGAAGGTACACGTTGTTATCACTTCATACAAATTTTCCATATTCTCCGGTTTAATGTCCACAATAACAAAGCTCGTGTCAGTTCTCTCTGTGCTCCACAAATTAATCCTCAAGTCGTCTGAGGACACAAAAGTTTGCTCGTCAGAATTCACAGAGAGTGTGTTGATGTGGAAAGCATGCCCATTCTTGAAGGATTTACGGAGTTCGGAGGCTGGTTTTACAACAGTTGCTACTGGTCTGGGTATCGAAAGTCTTGTAGGGTTCAGGACTTGCTGAATACCCCCAGTTCCATAGTTATGCCTTCTTGACTCGCCAATTTTCCACAACTTGATTGTCCTATCATTCGCAGATAACAGAAAGTCTGAGGGTCCTGACGATCGAAGCCACTTGATTTGCGCAATCTTCTCCTCAATCTCGATACTCTTTAGGTAATCAAATTCTGGATCGTGAGATTGGAAGGATACATGGCGGTCATACTGTCTCGTCTCATCATCTCGCTTTAAAACTTGGATCCTTCCACCTTTGTCTCCAACTGCAAGTAGATTACCGTCCCTGTTAAACTGCAGACTGGAAACAACCTCGTTATCGTACTCCATGTGGTCTTCCGTTTTGAAGGATTGGGAGTAGGCAAGATGAATTCCTGCGGGTGCTGGGAATCCAGGCAATGCCGGGGGTTGTTGATGTGGCGTCATCCCTCGTTTTTGCTTACGCGATGGCCGAGGATTGATTATTGCTGGAAGATGAAAGGGATGGGTGGCGGTGGACGGTTGGGGCATTTGGGCTGCATGCAAAATGACAAGAACATAAAATATTATAACAACTTGACTAAAAACACTTAAAGGCCAATTTTATGATTATCTGGTTAGCTTACCGGAAATAATTAAGCAAATTCAACAGTATAAACACTAGAGCCACGCCTCTAAAGTTGGTCCAACAACACGCTTTCAGCTTAAAAGTCCAATGTCAAGTTTTAAATTTTATGGTATCGTCACTGTAACTGCAAGGGAGCACCTGGAATACGATACGAAGAAGAAAAAAGAACGCTAAAAATTCAAGAAATAACAAAAATCAAAACAAAATTTATTTTTAAAATTAAAAAATCGTACACCTGCACAACAATGTCACTTTGGCATTTTCGTTGAATTTTGAAAAATGCTTTCTTTCAGTCAATCAACAATACAAACACCTCTGCGCAGAAACCAACGGCCAATCTAAACGTCATGCGTCAGCTGAACTGCGTGAACAAAAGTTTCCAAAAATACTGCACTGCATTGCATGGCAGCATAAAGTGTCAACTTTTTAACAAAATTGTTCAGTTCATGATTAAGTCGTTTTATAAATATTATGACTATGACATGATTGTTTTTAATTCAACTTGGTTGTATGATTATATGCAAAAATGTTAAGTGCTTCAGGCTCATGCATATTACAAATGCGTTGCATTTTACGATTCAATTCAAAATTTTGCAAATTACGATTCAAAATTTTATTGATTTCTTTCAAAATATTTCATGATTTGCAAAGCAAAAAATCATTCATCTAAGATGAATCATTGAATAATCTTTTCATATAATTGTGTGAATACGTGTTTGACTTTCATCTGTGATTTTGGACCAAAATTAAAGGGAAAATGATCAAAGCTCGACCAAAAATTTTGGTCGAGCTTTGATCATTTTCCCTTAAAATTCGCATTCGTGAATATAGCGAGCGAAGCGAGCAGGTAAGGTTATTTTTAGGTTAGTTTAGGTTATGAAGTGTGTACAGGGTTAAAATCGGCGAGTGACGTGTGCGGTGACCGTCCGAAGGACGGTCACTGTACACGTCAAACGAGCCGTTTGTGTACACTGCCATAATAGGTCGTGACAATCTAAGCTCTGTGATACACATTTCCTTTTTCCGACTCGAGCAGCCCAACCATCAGCTTTCAAAATTAAGTGCTAATGTACAAAGGGGGAACCCTTACATGTGGAACCTTCAACTTGATGCTGACCCCCACATCAATTGGCTTTACTAGAACTAACTTTCATCGATGACGCTATCGGCTCTGTTTTAGACCAAAGCTAAGTACAAAATGCAAAAAAAGGAACAAAGACCTTTCCAAATCAAATACATGCACATATCATGCATCATGCACTCATTACAAACCATAAAAGCATTCCATATTCCATATTTTTTATAAACTTTGAACTATTGACTAGACCTACATAATTCCTGATTCCTCATCCAATTTTATACCCACCAATACCAATATCCATTAAATTCATCATACATGACAAGTAGTATACTTTGCTAGTACAGTATTTAGTGCATCCAATAAATTAACATCTCTCACATGACAGTAATATACCTAACTCCTGCAAATGACCTAATGCTAATTTGTACCCCACCATCACCACAAAGATGACGATGATGATGAATCATATGATTCCGAAGCCCAAAAGTTAACAAAGTGAGCTTCCTTCTTCACCTCCTCCTCAGCTCTCAATCCTCCTCTTTGCACTGGCTTGCAGCAAAGCCCCCAACAAAAAAATTCCGTGACAAAAAATACCCATCTGTCCTCTGCTCTGCTCTGCTGCTGCTGCTCCTGTTATTGATAAACATGCAAGTGTACACAAAAAAGGAGTTGAGTATGTGTACTTTTTTATTATCAGAAACATAGGCTGTTTTCCTGCTGCTAAGAGTGTATGTGCCCAGTAAACAAGATTACTTTTTTGGAAGATTCGTCTTTACGTGCTTTTATCTAAAGGAGACAATTCATAAATGATATATCGTGTAACACGGCATTTATCTCTCTTCTTTTGAACTACAGTTTGCCAGTGTAATTGTGTGACAACCAAGTTTTTATTAGGGCCATTAAGGGGTTAATCATTAATAGTGGTTCTTTGAATGGTTAGTACTCTGGGTTGAGTCATTAAACTAATGGTAGTAGAGTTGAATTGGGAGTCTAGTTTAATTCTTGTTGCGTAGGGAGTTTTTACAGGGGAAACTTGTAGGGCTTGAATGATGATTTTGGGGTAGATTTTGGTGGGGGGCTTATAAAATTATTAGGTAAGGTGTGGGGAAGCTTTTGATGGGAATTAAATTGGGAGTAGTTTGGTGATGATGGAAAAGGGGAATTGTTTAAGTGATGATGACTATGTCAAGTGATAATAATTGAAAGTTCTATAAATTGTAAAGGTTTACTTTGGTTTTGCAGGGATAAGCGAGCGGGTGTGACTGGACAAAATGGTGAATAAATTGGAAGATGGAGGGGAGAGCCAGCCACTGCTTGCTACTTCAAATGCGGGGGGTAGACAAGGTAAGACGTATTCAGAATTTTTTTGGGAAGTTTCATATTCAAGGTTGTTTGATGAATCACTGTTATGGTTTTTGTAGAGACAGATCAATCACGCAATAGCACTCTGGCAGCAGTGGTGGTAAACAGTGACAAATCATCGCTTGAGTATGTGTCCCTCCCATCCGGGTCCCTGGTCACTTGCAGGGTTTGCCAGGCCTCAATAGACATAACTGACAAGAGGGAACAGCACGTTGTCAAATGTTCCAGTTGCTCAGAGGCGACGGTTAGTTGGAAGATAAAAGTTACTAGCGAGTTTTGTTGTAACTGAAATATTATATCTAGGTATTTATCAATTTTCTTTGCAGCCGATTAGAAACCCACCGCCTGGAAAAAAGTACGTGCGGTGCCCTTGTAATTGCTTGCTAATATGCAGGGCCAGTTCTCAAAGGATCGCGTGTCCGAGGCCAAATTGTAAGGATTATTTTACTAACATTTATGTACCTTGAAATTTTGACAAATTGATAACCGTAGTATACTTTCTCTGTTCTGTTATTAGGTAAACGTATAATAAACTTGGCCCCAAGCCCAGCACTCCCCGCTGTCCCACTGGGTATGGCAAGAGTGAACTGCGCCCATTGTGCTGACTCGTTTCTCTTCAACACTTTGAATAATTCACTGGCCAGGTGCCCACACTGTCGAAAGCTGTAAGTTGGCTGAAAATTTAGTAACCAATTGAAAATTTGTGGAGGGGTTTAGTGAAAAACTAAACTGTGATTGCAAATTACTAATTGCTGTACAGCTCCTCAGTCGGCCCCGACTTTGCCAGAAGCCGTGGGATATTCCACCTCGTGCTAGCGTTTATATTCCTGCTGATAGGCATCGGGGTGACGGTTGGAACGTACCAAGTGGCTACGAAGAAAGGTGGTTTGTTTGTAGCGTACCTTGGAGCTTTCATTGTGTCGTGCTTTTTTCTCCTCCGGGCAATCTACTATTGTACCATGAAGATTTCTACTATCGAGGGTGGGGCGTGATCTGCTTACGATTTCTATACTACATTTTGGATTTTTCTTTTTTTTATTTAGTACGGTTAAAATTGCATGCCATAATATTGTGACGGAATCATATATATTTGTCTTTGTGTTTGTGCATTTAAAATGTAATAATGTTTCTTGCGATAAATGATAGTAGGAAACTTGAAATAAAATATATACGCTGTTTTTTCTAGACTTTTATTTCCTTTTTTCGGCGGATTAATATAATATATAGACCATAAAAGTTTCTTTTATTCAAAAATCTTGTATAACACGAGTAACGTAACCACAATGATCGTAACGATAAAGAGAAAGTAAAAATATTTCCTACGCTTACGGTCCTGATTGTGCAGCGTGTGAAAGAGAGAAAGAGAAAACACGTTAGGATGAGTAGTAGATTATGAGGAACATCACAAATACTATAGTGGCGAGGGTCACACATATACAAAGCTTTTTCTTTCGGACTTTGTTCTGCGTTGAGGTGATTAAAATAATTGGTTAAAAAATAAAAGAAATCATAAAATCAAAATTATTTATAAAAAGTTCTTTTAGCCGTGACATACCTGATAAGTTGCAGCCTGAGAAATCTGCCGTACCCCTTCCTCAACCTGAATGTGGGAATGCTCAATGTTAGCTTCGATAGAGTCGATAACCTCTCCCTGCTCGTGTACCATCGTAGCAAGCTCCTTAAAGATCTGGTTCACATCCAGAATGTCGGATTCCAGTTGCCTGATTGCTTGCTCACGTTGTCGCACTTCCTCTAACGAGCTATCATCCTCCATCATCAGTTGCATTTGTCTTGTTCTCTGGTCTTGGGTGCGGGGAGTTGTTGACGATGGGGGATCTAAAGCCCATGATTGTGACGATTGAGTTTCAGCTTTTAACAGTTCCTTTTCCTTCTGGGCTGCTTGTCTACAGAAATACAGTACATGAGTATAAGTAATTACGTTTCATTGCTGATTGCTAATTGGCAGCGAATCATTGACAAACGGTTCAAGTACCTCTGGATACTTTGGAATGAATTGAGAACAGAACTAAAGTCCTGTGTCAGTTTGTCCCGTTGTATCTTCAACTGCTGCTGTTCCGACAGGTTGAACTTGTTCAGTTCTTTCAGGTCTGCGCTTGTGTCCTTTGCTAGCACTCCAGTGTAATGCGTAATCTTGTGACTAGAAAATTAATATTCGAATTGGTCAATTTCATAAATTGGAAAATTCACAAAAGGTTTTCTTGTCCATAGATTAAGCAAACTCACAGTTGGCTCCTCAGTTCCGTACTGGTCGATGGATCATGTCCCCCCGAGCTCATCTGCTGCAGCATGCGGTTCATCGATGACACTGCAAAACCACAAAACTCATTAAATCTAAGCAAACAAGCCATAAAACTTGTAAATAAAAAAAGTCTCCCATTTCCTTACCATTCTGACTGATTTTGTGAATGTTGGACGCAACAGCCTGCGCCTTCCGGTGGAAATCCGTCGTGGAGTAGTTTTGGTAAAGCGACTCCATCTTCCTGCTGTTTAATCTCTCCCGTTAAAACTTTCTCAAAATGGCACTAATTACTCCCTCCCGATAAACGCCTATCGTAAATTCGTCAATGTGGAATGCTAAATAAATTTGGTGTTTTAGCACCCTAGAACATAATGATAAGTGTATAAAGTACGCCTATTCGTAAGTTACAACGTAAAATAAATTTCAATAAAGTCTTGACTAATAAAGATTGTCACTTAAACAAATAATATATTCTAATATTTAATTTAGTGTAGTATTAGTGATGCTGATGATGAGTACGCCAATTCATCCTATTGTGTGTGGAATTTAACGTGACATTGTACCAACCTTTCTAGTACTAAAGAGGAAATATTACATGTCCCGATCTCGCTTACGTTTACGAACCAATTTACGTATTGACTTGGCCAAAGTACGGTAGTGTATCTCGAATCTCTAGACCAATCCTTTTCTGCACTAGTCCATATGACGGGATATTGGAGCTAAAAAGGGGAAGGGATATAACTTACGTAGTGCATCATAAATACGAATCCTTTTCATTTCTGGCCATATGCACCACACTGGCTCTATTGTGGGTTTTAACACCTTCTCATTTATGATAAAGCGTGTTAGGGTTTACCTTGCTAAAAAAATAACTGGCTGGGTGCTGAATAACAATGAGTTTTTATGAAGAATACAAGTCAATCAATGTTCATTCTCTGTGCACACAATATATAAACTACAATATATTATGAGTTTTCATTTTTATGTGCATTCTACTTGTTAGCGAACTAAATTGATGACCATGATTCATAATAACGTGATTTGCTCTTTTGAGGCTTCTTTGTCCCACTCTAATTTGTTTTGTGGTGGATATTTCCTGTTATGTATTTTATGTATGGCAGTTTTATGGCTCCTCTTTAATTAGCGGGGAAGGACGTGGGTGCATCTGGACTGGAGGAGAATATAAAAATGAAAGGATATCATATTATTATGTGGTTCATCCAGAAACGGATCGAATTCTCGTGCTGTATGCCTTCATGCATGGCTTACTACGTGGGCAAAAACATGTAGGCGACAGTGTCTATTTTTGCACAACTTAATATAGACTTGTAATAGGAGACATGCATTGTGTGTCGTATTTCTTGCTTCCACCTAGCACCTTGTACCTGTCATAGTGTGCCATCTATCCTTAGAAGACCACCTTTCTCTTTGCTTTCACAGCACAACAGTTTTATTCCACGCTTTCTCCGGGCTAAACTTTCTGGACAAGTTTAGATGGCTCTATGGTTCGCATTAGCTTTCACTCGGACTGCTTTTCTCATTTCCTTCAGCTTGTTTGCTTTGCTTCATAATATATACGTATTATCCTTGTTGCGAATAAAATCTGCACGTAGTTTCGTGTGTGATCTCATGTTCCGCAAAATTGAGTCGCACAAGAAAGCGGAGAAGAAAACCGCTTACACAAAAACGCCCAAAAAAATACTCTTTTCAGTGTGTGTATTGAGTGCAGAGAGAGAAAAACAAAAAGCCCGTGTGTATTGCGAGAGTAAAACATTTTCTCCGCGTGAGAAAATTCAAGGGAGGACAGGGAAAGCGTGATGGGAAAATAAGCAAATATGTACACGGTTTGGTTACCGAATTCTCCAGTGGGTTTCCATTTATATGGCTTGCCTCCTGTTGCTCTTTGTACGCGCTAGACGTGTGTGCTCCCCTTTCATCGCATCCGTGTGTTTTGCAAAGAGACAGGGGAAAACTAAAACTGATCGACTTTTTCTTCGTATCTGTTGAGGAAAGAGAAAGAGAAAGAAGAGACGAGAGATAAGATAGGACGACGAGAGAGACGAGGAAATTAGGACAAGAGATAGAAGAGAAATGTGTGTTTGAAGGCAGGCAAGCAGATTTTTTTATTTTCTGAGAGAGAGACCATCTTCTTCGTCGTCGTCTTGTTCGTTGTTTTGTGTTTTTGGGTAAGAGGATTTCATACGGGCTTTTTGTTCTCCTTTTCCTATAAAGAAGACAGAACAGAAGCTTTGTTTTCCCTTCTTCTGTTGTTCTGTGTAGTTTGCATATTCATGTTTGATAAACATGTGAAAATTCTGTTTTTCGGGGGCATGTTTTGATTTTGTTTGGTAAGAAGAACCCTGTGCTTTCTCTTTGGGATGTGTGGTTCTTCTTTTGGGAGAGAATTATAGACTGGCTAAAGCCTTTTCCAAGTAATGCCTTGTTGTTTGTTATGATATGAAGGGATCTAGATGTGATTGATGCGCATTTTGTGGGATTTTTTTCACATGTTTTATTATTCGGATGGGGTTTTAAATTGAAATAGTATTTTGTAAAAGAAAATCCTGTTTTGTGAATATGTACAGAGTTCTCTTTTTCTCTCTTTCTTTCTCTCAACTCGGTAGAAATTCATACATTATGCTTTTTGGGGTGAAATGCGATTAAGCTTTGTTTTGAATTTTTCATGATGAATATTTATATTATGTACGGATGAGAACACACTTTTGGATATTTCATAAAATGCTGGTGAAACTTGCAAATGAAAAATTCCTTTTTGATGAAAAAAAGTAATTTTAATAACACGTTGAGAAATTAATTTCATTCTTGTATAATTTTGGAAGAAAAAGTTCACTGGACCGTTAAAAAACATGCAAGTTTGTTTCCTAATGAGTGGGTTGTAACAATTTTCAGGTTTTTTGGGCAAATCTGTTTTTGGGGTGTGCGTTTGCTCATTATTGCACTGTGTGTTTGCAACACAAGGGTAAAGTTTTATTGCGGTGAACAAGCTGCCAAAAGGATTGTATATTATATGATAGCATTGTGGGAATACATGCTTTTGTCTGTCGATAAATAGAAATGATATGCATGATGGCTTGGTGAAAGTTGCAAAGTATTTTAATGGAGCAGCAGCGTGCCTTTGTAAAGGAAAAAAATTGTATCAACAAAAAAATGTAATGCTACATATTATTTTATATCGTACACTCAATCTGCTCTCTTTTTCATTCAATGAATTAACTTGCAGCTGCGTTTGTATTTTCTCTTCAACAGCGTCTACCAGCTTTGTCGACAAAACTTGCAACTTGAGTTGTTCTCCTACTACTAATGCTACTTCTACTACTACCTTGTATTTTCTGAACAGATTTTGTTTCGTGTTTCGTTGTGGGATGTTTTGCGGTTTTTATTTTACTCGTGGTGGTGGGGGACGTGATATTTGAGGGAGTGGAGGATATTTTGGAGTGGAGTTATTTTTGGGATGATTATCGTCCATTGAGTCAGGTCGGGTAATAATAATGGGCAGATTATTTGCTTGTCGAAGGTTGTTTTGCAAACGATTTCATCATAATTTCTTTATTATAATATGGTTTGGAAATTACATGAATGATATTGTGTTTCCTTTTTGAAAGAGAATATGCTGTTTGCGTCAATCCTACTTTTCTTTAGAATTTTGCAAAAAAAAATTTAAGTAAGTAAATTGAAGAACATTTTTTCCTTTGCTGTAAAGAAATGTTTGAATATATATATGTTTTTCTCAAGTGTATTTTTCTCTTTCTCCTTTCCTTTCAAGCGTGTCTAATAAGGTTTTTATTGTATGGAATTATTATTAAAATATATTGTGTAAAAGTAGCAGAGCTTCAACTTTTACCAACAAGCTGGCTTTTTTTGCAATGAAATGAAAGTAGATGAAAAAGTAAGCATAATAATATGTATATGTACTATGCCTACTCCCACTGCTACTGATAGAGAGACGAGTGACTGCTAACTGCTAGGTATGCTAGAGTAGGTAAGTACGCAACAGTGTCGATTCTCAGCCTACTCATCTTTATTTTTATGATGATGATGATGAGTGGAAATTTTCATTGGAAAACACTCGAGCGAGCTAGTACAGATGTATTTTTTCCTGGGAGGTAATTTTCATTATCGGGCCAATTTTCCAGCAATGCAATATTTCTTCTCTCTAGAACTTCTAGTCTGGTTTTTTTCTGTATATGAAACTACTTTGTTGATATAGTGGTTGTACGTGGAACTCTGAGAGAGAGATACACACACAAGCAGGGTCCCGCGAGATGCGAGAATGTGAACAAATGACCGGTGTGTACGTACAAGCACACACGTACTACATGTTGGTCTCGGATATTTGATACGTAAGAGAAAGTAAATGCCAAGTGCGCGTGTAGGATATTTTTTGTTATAGAATCTATTGTTACCTGTTGTTCGTTTTAGCCACGACTCTACAATTTTTTTTATCCGTGGGATTTTTTCTCTCTCTCGCGTATTTGCACAAAGATGTTTGGAAAGAATCTCTAAAAAAAGTCTTCGTATGTAGATCACATCGTATCGATTTTTTTTTGCTTCTCCGTGTTGTCATTATCGTTGATAGGTAATTATACGGGGACAGGTGGAAAATGCCAGATTGATGGGGGATTTCTCTCTGGCTCGTGGTGTTTGATCAGGGATGTAGCTGGGAATTTTGTTCTCTCCACGAAACGATAACGTGTATATAAAATGCTAGACAAATAACACAGATGCTGTTATAATAATATACTATATAAATAATATATAAAATATCCATAATATCCATCATCCTCATCGTTTCAAACTCTTGTCAAATCCGCCCATCTACTACTCAGAAAATGATGATGAGAATCTCGTATAGAAAGTAGTTTCAAGCAGCAGCAGGTTAAAACGGGACCGTATGGTGATGTTTTTTCTTCTTGCTCTGATACGAGTTTCTACGCAGGCGTTTCTCTTTTTCCTATATGAGTGTTTTTTATCAATGGGGTGGTTATTAGAGGTTTAATAGAGGATAGAAAACGTATGGTAATCAAATAGCTCATGGGAGTGCAAAATTAGAAGCGTGTGTGTTTACTGAAAAGATGATTTTAATTGGGTCCAAATTTTGTGTGTTTCTTGGAGAAAGTGCTTACTACTACACAAGTCCATTATATTATTATGCTGATATAGATATGCTCATAGTAATGTAATGTGTATAGGTATTAATATGCATGTCTACCATATACGCATGCAACTAGTAAGTTATGCTTCTTTCCTTATCCCGATCCGGGACTACCCTGAAAAGATGCGTTTTTTTCCTCGCTGCTATTTTGCTTGTGCATCCCGTTCATCATCCTGAAAAGTCCCGAGTCTGGTACATAATATGCTAAAATGGAGAAAGGAGATAAAAAAAACGTCCTAAAACGAGAAAGAACCAAAACGGAACTCATCGACCAGCCTTGCACTCTACTACGTTTTATGCTCGGGCTTTGCTGATGATGTACTCTGCTGGAAGAAAGCTCCTTTTAGACGTATATAGGGCATATGGGGAAAATGGAGTTTTTGCTAAAACCGTATGTTTTTTTTCGCACACAAGCACGACAAGCAGGTTGTTTAGGATTTTATTTTTACTGTTGCTTCTTCTCTGGATGTGGAATGTGGATAGTGGATGGATAGGTGGTGTGGTGGAGGGAACCAATGCAGCAACCAAGAGAGTTATGAAATGGGGCATTTTGGGCATTTCAAACATACTCAAAGATTTTTTTTTTAAATTAAGTTTAACCATTAACAAAACCATACATATAGTTGCTTGTCAATCATCAGAATGGATACTAGAAATTTAGACCAAGTTGGACTAATACACAATGATGGAAATTTAGATAAGGAAAAAGAAAGTTGTTTTAGTATGCAATAAACTAGTCGTTAGGTTATGAATAATACTTGTATATTTATAAATTGCAATTTTCTCGATTTTCTCAGTTTCCCCTCCTTGTAAATAAAATCCTCCCACCCATCCGTCCCTGCTTTCTCCAGAGAGACACTCAGCAAAACCAAGTATAACGACCGATCGAGAAAGCACGACGACGACAAAAAAGCGCTAGTGGAGCTTCACTCCCATGTTCCCAAACGGTCTTGATACCGTAATAGATCACGTCCTGTTTTTTCTTCACCGAGCAATAACGTACACATATATATAGGCTTCTTCTTTCCCACATCGCGGAAAAAATCTCTCGCTCTCTCCCATTCAAGCAGTTTCGTTTTGTGAGCTGTGTTGGAACGTTGGCTTGCTGCTCTGGTGCAGGAATCTTTGGCAAAAAGAGAAAGCTTGCTCTCTGCTCCTTTTCTTTTCTCACTTTCTCGGTTTTTTCTCGGATGCCCCAAATTCCTACAGGTGGTATGTTCATCAGGTTGATTGTGGTGCGGGGGGTGAGGGCAATTGGGGGTTGTTAAATGTAATTTCCAATTTTTCATTTTGTACACGAGATTATAAAGCGTGTTCTGGTCTCGCGGTATGGGGTTTATGTAACGCACGCCTTCGCTAAAACCTTCCGACACCATGTTCAAGTTTGCAAAGCACAGTCACAGCAACAGCAACACGAGCATATCCACTATTCAATCGAATACGAGCACAAACACAGTTACCTCAGCTCCAAACACGGGTCAAGGGTCACATCATCACCAGCCAGCTCACCCACCCCCGCAGCACCACCACCACAGTCACCATCCCCACCATCATCATCACCACTCGGCATACGGCTACGCGGGCAATTATGTGGGCCAGCAGGGTCACAGTAATAACGTACAGGTTCTCGGCACTAATACTCTAGGCCAGTTCTTTGAGGTGGGCAAGCTAGTTAGCACGGCTGGGCCGGAGCACGTTTGGAAAATTTATGACGGCTGGAGAAAGTGCGATGGAAAGGTGTGGGGAAATTTTTAATTTGCGATTTTAATTTTGTGAATGAAAATAATGTCTGCAGTCTGAGTTTCTCTTTACAATTTCTCTTTATTTAGTGTGAAATGCATGTTGTTGAAATATTGATGATCGATTGCGTGTTTTGCATTATGCTCGTCGCGTGTTTATGCATAATTGATTTGGGAGGCGTGTGTTTGTTTGGTTGCTAATTGGTGTGTGGTGTTTATATTTTGTGAACGTGTAGGAAGTGTCGATATTCGTGTTTGAGAAAAAGTCGGCGGAAAAGCTGCATAAGCCAAAGAGAAAAGAGACCATCACTGAGATTCTTAGGTCTTCTGTTAAGCAGCTTGAAAGGTTTAGGCATCCGAAAATATTACAGGTGAGGGAAAGTCTGGAAAGGGGGTTTTATAATTTAGAATGTTTTATGAATGGACTAGTGTTGAAAAAATGCTTTAAAATGCTTAATTCAGGTAATCTACTCTGCGGAGGAGTGCCCGGAAACACTAGCTTTCGCTTCGGAGCCAGTGCACGCTAGTTTAGCTAATTTGATTTCAGCAGCGGCCACTGCTACCACAAACAGTCAGGGGCAGGTTTGTTCTCCGCCTCAGCAGCAGACCGTGCATATTAATGGACCTGATTCGCATCCCGTGTTTCTTGATGTTGAGTTGAAGTATGGAATTTTACAGGTGAGAAATGAGACTTTTTAATTTGTCTAGAGTAAATGAAAATGAAAAAAGCATGCAAAGTACTGTAAGGATAATTCAGTACTAATGATGGCATATATATATAAAGTGAAAGTACTGCGTAGTACTAGATTCTTTTATATCTCTTTTCAAGTAAAACCTTTTATAACAAAGTTTTAAAAAGTTTTCGACAAAGCAAAACTATATGGTCTGAAGACATAATTTTATCCTAAACACTAATTTGTTGAGATCAGCTTTCACTTGTACAAATGTGTGTACCTCCTGAAAGAAAAACTTGTCTGTCAAACTTTTTACACGCTCTTTTATTACAAAGAAGCATTTTTGTATCATTCAAGGTGCAAATTTTTTAAAGCAAGATGATCATGTAAAGAGCAGTTTGAATGTATTTCCCATAGCTACAAAAGTAAGTGCAGAAAGTCAAATTAAACTTCTTTTGATCTTGTACTTTCTCTGTCTTTGAGAAAAGTATAGAAATTTATACTGGGTCAAAGGGGTCAGGATTCTCTAGACAAAGCATAGGTTTACAGATGTGAGAGCTCATTTATTTTGCCACGCTATACTCAATACTTGCTATTCAAACATTCATACGCAAAATAAAAACGCTAACGGCTAACCAGATTTTTATTGAACAAATCTTTTTGTAAATTTGCAAGTTTTCATTATCGAATATTTCATAAAATCTATCTTGATGAAAATGGCATTCCTTAAAAATTCCATACGGTTAATATACGTTATTTGTATGTAATAATGCTCTTGTTACTCTTGTTGTTCTTGTTCTTGTAACATGTTAAGAAAGGCTTTCTTAGAAGGCAGCTCACGTTTTCTCAAAGTTTTCGCATTAATTTTCCAAATGTTCAAGAGAAAAAGTGGACATGTGTGATGCAAGGGGCTTTGAAAAATCCAGAGCTAATATTATTCTTCATATGCTCATACATAGTAGTACTTTCAAACTTAATCAAGATGCCTGAAAGGAGAAAAATCGACCTGTAAGCATGCGTTTACTACCAAATATTCCATCATCAATAACTCAAAAGCCTAATAGATGAAAGCGCGTACATAAATTGAATTTTTTCCAGTAGACACACGAGAAATAAAATTTGCCGAGAAAGTTTTATTTATTCAAACTACGTTAACAAGAAGAACACGCATACCCACCCATTTTCCAACAATTGATTGTAATTCAAAACGTTCATAGAAAAAAGACAAGTAACGCAACCACACTCCGGGAAAGAAAGTAATTTGTCGTGAAAAAAAAAACAAAAAAGAGAAAGTCTTAATAACAAGCTTTAATATCGACAAGGAGTAGCGAGAGAGAAAATTGAGCGGAACGAGCAAGTACGTTCCACCGCACCACCGCGTATGTGTGTTCTCAGATTATCAAGTTACACACAGCACGAAGACGAGAAAAAATCGATACTACATGCAACTCAGCTTTTTTCAATTTTATAGTTTTTCTGATGATGATAAAAAAATTTCGTAGATTATCGAGGCGCTCCAGTTTCTCCACTACACAGGCAAGATACTCCACAGGAACGTTAACCCTTCGAGCATTCTTGTTACAAAACGGGGAACTTGGAAACTTGCCGGGTTGGAGTTTATTGGTGAGTTTTAGGATGATGAAGGTGATGTGAAGGGGTGATTCGACGAGGAGGGGATGAGGAAATTGTTGATGCTGATGTTGATCATTTTCAGATAAGGCCAACGAGATTGACGGCCTGGAGTCTGTTCATGTACTCGCGTGGACTAGTAAGGTGCCAAAAATGGGGCAGCCAGATTTGGACTACATGGGTGAGATTTGAGATTTCAATTTTGAAGATGGATAGAACTCTAGAAGATAGAAGAATAGGCTTTTGTAGAATGACGTATTGTTGTAGGAAATGGAATGAATTTGATGAGCTGAATTAATTTCGCTGTAAATGTTAAAAGTCTTTAGGTTATGAAGGTTATTTTGCTTCGCATGTTATGTTTTTAGAGCCAAATCCTATATTCTCCGAGCCTAATAATTGTTTTCCTGGTTTTCCTTGTACCAAGAGTTCTTCCTTTGATGCCTTGAGGCACGGAATAATATGCAAACATTTGCATTGACAAATGTCTCAGATAATTCACGTACATGTAGATGCTTTTAAGGCTTTCTCCGACCAATGTATGCTTTCACTTACAACATAATATAATCCCGTAGTCTTGCTCTCTCCTCGTGCTTGATGCAGAGAGCTTTGCAAAGTGAAAGTGTATAGTGTTGGGGGCAATGCGAGAACCCTTTTACAATCCGATACTTGACAGAGAATTTACAAGTAAATGATAAGAATTTCTCTCAATTTCCGATGACGTGAAAGCCTATAAAAGTCACACACAATTATTCCTTGAACAAAATTCGCTCATTGCTAATTTTCACCTCACTTCCTGCTCCTATTCTGTTCTAATCTCCGCAAACATGGCGCATAAAAACCCGGTAGTTAACATTTCTTTGTGACGCCTGCAGCCCCGGAAGTTCAAATCACGTCAACTTGCTCAATCCTCTCTGACATGTTCAGCTTGGGAATGGTAATAACGGCGATATTCAACAACGGGAAGCCTCTCATTCAGTCGAACCACTCCAATTCTCAGTACCTCAAGCAGATTGAGAGCGTAAGTTCCTGTTATTTTTATGAGTGCTACTCTTTTACACGCGTGACGTGTGTAGCGATCTATTAATACACCGGATTCGTCGGATGACAAAGACACATCTCTGTTTTCAGCAGCACAGACAGTGTAAAAAATGGGGAAAAAGACATGACTTGATTTACTCATGAATTGCATGCCTTGTCGTTTTTTAAAAAACAAACAGATAGACTCGCTCCTCCAAGACTTTCTCCCAAAGGTCCCACCCGGCCTGCACGAGGCCCTCCAGAGGCTCTTATCCAAGGAACCTAGACAGCGCCCCACGTCCCAACTTTTAGCTTTGATCAAGTACTTTGCCGACCCTGCGGTGCACACGCTCCAGTTCCTAGATGTTATTTCCATGAAGGACCCTTCACAGAAGGCCAACTTTTACAGGCATCAGCTTAAAGAAGTGTTGCCTTACATTCCCAAGGTCAGTTTACTTTTGTGTTCTTGACGTGACAGTAGACTAATTATGATGGTAAAAGTGAAAGGTGGTGAGCATCAAGTTGAGGGCCCCATTAAATTCCATTTTCACACAAATTCCCATTCGTGAATATAGCGAGCGAAGCGAGCAGGTAAGGTTATTTTTAGGTTAGGTTAGGTTAATAAAACGTGTATAGGGTTAACATCGGCGAGTGACGTGTGCAGCGACCGTCCGAAGGACGGTCACTGTACACGTCAAACGACCCGTTTGTGTACAGGGCCATAATGGGTCGTGGCATCTATAGATCACTTTTCTTTTTGACTATTCGAATCGAACACGCATTTTTCTAACTCAACTATATGCTTTTATAATTATGTGATAAAGGGCAAGGGGGACCCTTTGGTTTTGTGGAGCCCTCAGCTTGATGCTGACCGTGAAAGGTAACAGTAAGCCATAATATATTGGGTTTCAAAGAGCAAAGAATGACATTTGTAACATGAATAAGCTGATTCTGTACATTCTGTACATGTACCACTTTTCCATTTAAAAAATCTTAAAATGAAAGAACTTGATACTTTCACGTACTGGTTGCATCACTGGCTCATGAACATCATCATGACGCGCAAGGTATTAAAAGTTCAAAGGTTTTGAAAAGCA
The DNA here is from genome assembly GCA_029691765.1 of Entomobrya proxima. NCBI lineage: Eukaryota > Metazoa > Arthropoda > Collembola > Entomobryomorpha > Entomobryidae > Entomobrya > Entomobrya proxima. The sequence goes on from CM056170.1 coordinate 5,094,218, forward strand.
AAGTGGGAGACAATTGTACATAATTTACAATTAACGTTTACATGAATGGAAAATCCAACAAAAACCATTTTCTTGTTTCTTGGAAAATTATTCCGAAGCAACCATGTAAAACGTCATTCAGGTCATTATTATTTGCTTCCAACTTCAATTTTACAAAAGATGAAAGAGTTTTTCACACAGCAATCCAACCATAACCTCAATTTGTACCTCTGTGAAAAATCTACCCACACAACACATCCTCTACATCGAAATTCCATTTTGCGTACTTATCTCTACATGCTTATTTTTTGTCAGTTGATGTCAGAAATATAGCACATTTACGTTCATCCTGATTTTAATCCTACTTTGCTTGAAAATTAAAAGGATTTTATCTCTTTGTTTTTTTGCCTCTGTGTTGTTTTCTCTTTCCATTCCATACATACTCCACATTTTCACATATTCAAAAACAAACTTTTTTCAGCGACTTTGTGTGCTGCTGCTGATCGCTCTGCCATTTTAGCGTTTGATTGGGTGCCTCGTGTTATGTGGGGGATTTGGTTTTGTTGATGTGAAGCTTTTGTAAGCGGGGATGGAAAGTATTTACCATGTTGCATTTTGTTAAGGTTTCCTAATTTAAGAAAGTGAAAGTATAGAAAGCAGAACATTTTCCAGCCATGCAACCTTGTTGAGGAAACAACAAAATTAAGATGAAAATCTATAGATGAAACGATGAAAGCGTTTGTTGAGGTTTTATATTGTGCAAGTAGCTATACTTTAGGCATTACGTATGTTTATGTATGTATAGGCAGCCATACTGCTGCTACTTGTTCAAAATCAAGTGTTAACGTGTCAATGGAGAAAGTTTTTCCTTTTAAAAAACTCCCTCGTGGGTAGGAAAGAGCGTTTTTGGGGTTACTTTCTCCACTGGAAATGTTTTGAGTTTTGGTAGCAGAGAAAAGTAGCGGAACACGTATGAAGATGCTCTTGATATTCGCAACTTTCACTCGTGTATAATATGAGCGTATATATGCAAGCTCACACACAGTCTCAACTTCACAAATCTTTTGATTGATGTATCTTGTCCAGAAATTATGGTTCCAACACGTGTGGCCAACGCTCCAAGCTGAAATGAAAAGCCAAGAGGTACTAGCCGCTGTTCTTCAGCCTATCCTTCTTCTCATACAAGAGTGCTCGAACTCGGAGGTGGAGAACATTATACTACCCACTTTTAGGTAAGTCGTCGCTGGGATTATTTCGAGATTCGCATTTATTCCCGGGATTTGATGCTAAAATCTGGATTTCATTTCTCAGAACGGTGTTTGCCGCTCCAAAGAGCATCCAGGCTACAGTTACGATTCTGGAAAACCTGAACATTGTGCTGGAGAAAGTAAACGAGGAAGGGTTTATCGAAAAGGAAGTTATCACGTTGCTTGTTAACTCTTTTGATTCCACTACAATTCAAGTTCAGGTAGGTCTTTTTTCAGTTACACACTCATGCGACTTATCATTGTGCATTAATAACCACGTTATCATATTTATCATTTCCTCTACAAAGAACTCTGCTCTGATCTCAACCTCGCTAGTAGCCCACTACTTGGACGATAACTTTATAAAGAAAACGGTTCTCCCGAAAACGAAGCAAATCTACGAAAAGTACACTGGCGATCTAAAGATTGTGCTGAATGTGCTTGCTTGCATAGAGAGAATTCTGCCTAAACTGGATCGGTCTATGATTATAGAGGACGTGCTGCCGATACTCTATGAAAACGCCAAAACTCAGGACCCGGATATTGTTGTAAAAGTTGTTCGTGAGTGAAAATTTTGTGTGGGCTCAATTTGTGGGCTGTTGTACAGGGTTTAACAGCAGGATTACTGGCATTTTCTTTGCAGAGATTTATAGGACAATGCTCGAAGACAACAAGAAATACGGGCTGAGTGTAAACTTGATGGCAACCCGAGTGCTACCTAGTTTGCTACCTCAGACGGTTAATCCTAGCTTGCACCTAGAGCAATTTACCTGCTTGCTTGACGTTATGCACCACATGTTGGATCATATCGACAGGTAAATATGTACGAACTTTCGAATTTATGGCAAATTTTGCTCATCATCTTCAATCAATATCTTTTTTCTCTCGCAGAAATCAAAGGAACAAGCTAAAGCTTGATCATCTTACAGCCCCCCAGACGAGCTCGATGGCAACCAACTATCACCAGCACCACAACGACTCGTACATTTACAACCGAGCGTCTGGCATGAAGTCCCTGCACCATCAGAGGTCTTCGGATAACATGAGTAGCTACTCAAATACCATGTTTATACCCAATGTTCAGATTGACAGTTTGGGAAGTAGCCCTACGAGCAATAGCTCATACTCTTGTCAGAGAAAGACAAGCTCTGCAGAGGATATGATACGGAAAACGTCTGGTTCAGTTGACGGAGCAAACTTTCTCCGTGTGCAAGGCCAGAACCAGTTTCCAATCCGGAGATTATCAGATAACACGCTGATGGCACCCCGTATTCGAGTGGCTCCAAGCTCGGCGTTATCCAGTCCTGGAGACCCATTGCCAGCAAGGCGACACTCGAGCATTGGACCCGAGCGCAAAAACTCGAGCTCCAGCGTCAATCTGTCTCCGCCAATGGTAAGGATTTAATAAATTTGCTATTTTAATACCAATTTATCATAGGTATTTAGCCTCTTTGCTTATTTTTGCGAGTAAAACTTTTGCGCTAATTGTAAACTCGTTTTTAATGCGTGCATGCCGCAATATCAAAGTTGGCCAGGAGCAGTATCGTTGTAAGTATTTGGCATTTTCTTTTGCGGATGAGTAGACTACGTATTATTAGTATCATCAGCGAATTTAAATCATGATTTGCTTTCCTTTTTGACAGGGTGGCAGCATGCCGAACACAACTAGCACGGGTAACGCGTTTCTGTCTGGCAGCATGAACAGTCTCAAGTCAAGGAGACCTTCGATGCTGACTAGTAGCAACGCATCAGTGCACTCTACTCATTTGTCAGGGGCGAATACTTCTGGGATTTTACAGCAGCTTGGGACAGGAGTGGTGAGCTTTGCATAATTAAATTGTTGCTAATGCTAACAAATTACACATGCCATGATGTTTAATGCCTCTTGTTTTTGTCGTTGTAGTACCAACTGTTTGGTGGTTCAAAATGAATCGTCCAGATTTAACTGGAGTAGTCACCCGGAAAAAAATACTTCAAGTCTATATATATACATACATATATATTTAGAGAAAAAAAATTCATTCAAAGAAAACTCATATATGAAAACCCTTTAAAAACTAATCTGTGAAGAAAACCCGACAATCCTGTTTTGGTTTCTACAAAAAAATTCTACTTGAACCTTAAACAGCAAGAAATTAAGACATTATTAAATTCACACACGACTGCATGAACGTATACTCGTAATACATAATTATACGTATATAAACTTAATTAAAAAGTATAACTATCTAACGAGACCTTACACGATAAACTTTTTTCCTTACATCTCTCTGTGATTTTATGTAAACTAGCACTTATTTATGTAAACCTTACAAACCTTATTACCCTCTATTTCCTCACACACGCTATATACAAATTCATGTTCTCTTTTTCGTGTTTTTTGGAAAATCATATCATAAGTATGGTGCTGTAGAATCAGAATCTATTTGGGAAAATGTTAGTGTGGAATGTGGAAAGCATTTAAAAATTGTAATTTGTTGGTGATGAGAAAATTAAAAAGAGTTTGAATGAAGAAATTGATCTAGAGTTCAACATTATTATGGCATAATTTGGCACGTCATTCATCTCATGATGCCCCATCCGAGCCACTGAGCCACCTCCGAATATATGCGTAATGCTTATGATAGTTCAATAACGCTTTTATTAAAATGTTCCTCGAGAAAACATTGTATAATATTCTTAATTCGTTCCGTTCATTAAAATATAATAATTCTATATCTTTAACCGATTTTTTAGCACTTTTTTTCCATTAAAGATCATCTAACAAAGCCTACGTAACGAAAGTACAGCGATTTATAAACATATTATACGTACAGATTTAAGCAAGAAGTTTAATAATCTAGAAAGACAGTTTTTAAACTTATATAATTATCTTATACTTAAATAATTGCGTTAGTAAAACACAAGAAAAAAATAGTTATTTCATAGAAAATGCGTGTTCAACAAAAAAGTCCATTTTCGTTTACTTAGTATTAGCACACGAGATAAATTGATAATAATTTATATCATTTAAACGATTGTTTTGTGGGGAATACACGATGTGATTTTAGAATATTTTTTTGAGTAATAAATAATCCAACACATTACTACTCTACTACTAGACGATTTTCATTTCATTTAACCGAAACAAATTTTATAAAACGTTTATACACTACAAACGTTCTCTCATATTATTATACTACTTTGATTTATCAAATTTTGTTTATACAATTGCTCTGTAAAAAAATTTCTTTTTGATACTCTCGTATAATGATATAGCATACAAATAGCGTTTTTCTTTCTCAGAAATGATTTGTTGTTGCACGAGCGGTATAATCAAGTTTACAAACAAACTAAAAATTCTTCTAAAAGTTCTTTCACTCAAGCATAAGTTTCAACCACGAAAGCTTTGGAAATATTGGTCTGTTTATCATTTTTTTTGTAGATAAATGTTAGGTGGTTTGTAATAGCACGCACGTGTTTTTAGTTTTTAGTATATAATGCGATTTTTTTCTTCTAATCAGTCGGTGCAAGGATTTCAAGTGATTTTCTTGGTTGAATATATATATATAGAACTTGAGAGTAAAAAAGGATTACTTTTCTTCACGTGTTATTACAAACCACCACGTCATCAATTTTGGTCACTATAAACGAGCTCACTGAAAACAAAATACCTGACTATATCGCCCTAATTGCTCCTCGATTTTGTTTATATAACTGCGAAATAAATTAGTAATAGGTTTACCAAGATTCAACTATACTACTAAACACGATACTGTTGATGAAATGAAAAAGGAGGTACGATTTCATAGTTTTTTTCCACCATCATCATCAGTCTGTAGTACGTACGTACAAGTAAAAAATTAATTTTTAAAATTGTATTCATCTTGTAGTTTCTTTCTCGTATGTTTTGTTTTTATATATCCCCCTGTGATAGCTTAGATATAAACAATCCTATCTAAGTAAGAATTCCTTTTCTTGAAAAAATTGTTTACAATTATGGCAAAGAATATGTATCAATTGTTTGGGTGTTCCGGGCAGGAACGATTGATTTGAAACCACTCATCGATACAGTGCTTATGGTATACGCAGAGGCAGGGGAGTCTGGCGATCACTTGGCCAGCTTCAAGCTCTTCGAGACAGATCACACATTCGTCGCCTTTCGACTCTTCCAGGAAATCCTCTAAGGAAAATAATACAAATAAAATCACAAATACAATTAGTATATATAGACATAATACTAATAAAAGATTTGAAAAACTTTACTTTACCATTATAATTAAGCCGCGGTCTGGTGAGACACATGACCAAGTGGACTTCAATATCGTCTGGTAGGATTGATTTGTTACAGATTGGACACTTGACACCTGTAAAATATCACGAGACTGTTTTAAAATCTATAATAATTCTTAAAATGCCTGAAAGTTCCAGGGTAGAACCCAATTTGTGCCAATTCACGCTTTCCCATTGCACAATCCCCACAGAAACAATATAGTAGCAAAATCACCGTAAGGCTGTTGTACAACTCCATTATTTTCGTTTGCATACGCAATAGCCCAAGTCCCCTCATTATTATTCGTAGGAGGCGACTCGGGCGGAGCAGAAGGTACGACAATGTTACTAACGACAAGAGTGTTACTGCCACTGCTATTAACTGACCAGTTACACTGGCTATTAGATGGATAGCAGGGGTCGTTATTAAAGGCCGTGGTTCCACCTGAAGGGGTGGAATCTACAACTCTTGACTTTACTGCACAGGAGCCCATGATTTACATAAAACACTTAAAACTGATCACAGAGAGGACATTTAACGAAAATGAACAAAAAATTACAGTTAACGCTAAAGTAACAACTTGACAAAAAACATGATGATAATGATGGAGGAAACTAATAAAAAATAAATTCACGCCTAAATGTCAAGTCTAACAGCCATATTAATTTGGTGAGTACACTACGCTACTATGTGCTTTTTATTTTTCAATGTCAGTCCAATATCACCTTGGAAACATCAATATATGATGGTATTCCTAACAGGATTGTCAACTGACTGACAAGAACGAGCTTACAAAGAGGAACATGGAATCAATCGATATTTCACGTATCGCGACGGAGCACGTTAACAGCGTACGCATTGGCATGATTCAATTTTAGCATGTATAGCGACAATTTTTTTGCAGCTTTTACTAAGCTTATTAAAAGGTTTCAATGAATCAAAAAGGACTAGCGTGTGTATTGCAATTTTTTTTGAATTGGGCAAGCGTGAATCTTTACGTTTGAGGCTCACGTGTGGGATGGAAAATGGAAAATCAACAACTACCTGAGATAGGCCAAAGCCCACTCGCGAACGAGTTGATCCTACTTCCTAGTTCGATGATCCCTGCGGCACCTTGACTGTTGTGTACAGCGGAGGAGGAGTAAGAACGAGCTCGGACTGAGGAGGTTGAAGGTCCTATGGAACAGGGATCAGACAATACACAAGCCTTGTTACAATTTACACATTTCACATTACAACGGCAACATTCTTTACAAAGCAGAGTCCCAGATTACCTTGAAGTAAAGCACTACTACTACTACTCCCACTACCGGTACTAAACCCACCACCAGTTGTAACGATACCAGCCCCATTAGAATTACCACCTCTAAAAGAGTGATGATGATGATGGTGGTGGTGGTGATGGTGATGTGAGGATGCCCCACCACTGGATCCACCTCCTGCGGATGATGATGAAGCTCCTCCATTGTTTGTCACTGCTGTTGCTCCTCCAGATGAGGTTGATGGGTCGGAACCTGAGAACGTTCTTGGTCGTTGTTCTGTACTTGCTTTAGCACCCATTTTTTTACACCTTTTTTCTTGGTAGACTTGCGTTCGTGGAGACTTTTCGATTCTTTGGAGAGAATAAAAATGAATGATGAATGAGGTTTTCGTCAGTTTTAATCACTCAAGGGTCCAACATGATGGACCTCTTGGGGTTGTTCCAGGGTAACACGTTTCTGCGGAAAATAAAACATGACCATGACATTTAATTAATAATGATGCTAATCAATTTAACAATTCTTAATGATTAAAACATAAAGCTTACATTGCAATAACAACGCAGTATTTGTATCCAACAGAACCAATCATGCTTTCACAGGAAGATTACGTAATTCTTTTATGCATTTAAACCAAATTACATAATACGTCGTGTCGTGTACAAATTGCTCAGTCAAGACTAATTAAAATCATGGCACTAAAATCTCGTCGTACTCTGTTACTAAGCTAATTTGGCAAGAACAAATTAAAAAATGTTGTTGGCAATATGTATTCCTTATAATAAAACTCTTGACAGTTTGCAACGAAAATGGGCGTCGTGAATCGTGATTACTTCCAAACTGCCAGTTTGTCCGCTGCTACAACAGCGTCATCAGTCATTGTGACAGGGATTTCCTTTAAATTATTGATTAAGAAAGTTACATTTTTTAGCACAGAAACTCCACTTGCAACAGTGCAAAGAACAATTAAGCTGAAGAAGATGGATGATTGCCTTGATTGCCCATGATTTTGTTCCAGTTTTTATTTTCTCTGATTATCAATCAAGTTGAAAGAGTTTTGTGTGTGATTATTTACAAAAAACGTGCTGATTAGAGAGTGAATGCCAAGTAGCAAGTTAACTTGGCTAGATCATCTGTGAGCTAGGAGCTGTTCAATCCTGCTCGTGTCTCTGGTCTCGTCTTTTGGGCAAGGGCAACACGCACGACATGCTGGGCTGATTTTGCATGCACTTTATTACAAACACAATCACTTCTTTGTTTGATTTCTCAAGAAGATAGCGACCATGAGATAATGATGCTCATCATGATAAGCCGTTTAACTGTTCTTTAAAGATGATAAGAAACTATTATTATTGTAACGGTTCAGTGAAGAACCAAACTAAATGGAGAAGCAGGCCTCTCTCTCTGGAAATTCAACCAAACTCCATTCTGAAGCCTGAATTTGATTGAAGGTGCTTGTAAAATGCTTTATTAAATCAAGTTGCACACGCTTTAAATGTTGGGCTTTATATTTAGGTGGGATTTGGTTGAAATGGGCTTCATTTAATAGAGTATTTACTCATTTGGCTTGAATCCATGTTGCTGTGATGATAAGAAGAAAAGAGAATGGGCTAAAGGTTCTTGTAGTGTTACCATATCAATAAGCTTAAATGAAAGGTACGCCTCGATCTCTCACTCTCTCTCTCAAAGCTCAGCTCTCTCAGGTCTTTCACTTTCTCCAGCCAGCACTACTACGCTCATGTTACTTCCGTGTTGTTCTTGTTGTACGGGCTTAGAGTTAGAGAGATGGCAAGATTAATTTTTTTCTCGGTGAAATATTATATTTTTCTTTTGAGAAGGAAACAGATCGTGTGTGGAGTGTGTGGCTATAAGGCTATAATATTATGGAAGGGGAAAGGGAAAGAATAACACGGAAATGGTACCGTATGTTCCAATAGTTCCCAGAAAACGTTTTCTCTTTCAGCAGTGGTGAAAGCAGAGAGCAGCTAGGCTTTTGGGTTAAGGGATTAGGCGATTTGCAATGGCAATGTGCACTAGTGAAAGTAACGGGAAAAGTGAGACTTTCACCGATAAAGGAACATGGCATTGCTTTTTGGCATGGCATGAATGATTCCCTATGAAACTGCGCTGTATTTTAGTAGCAGACCCAATGACCCTTTACAAATAATTTCTTTCTTTTATCTCTTCATATAATTTACACGTTTATTTCTTTAAAATTCCAAACAAAAAATTAAAATGGTCCTATACACACATATACTTAACATTATGAGATAAAAATAACAATACAGAGTATAGGGTCATCATCATCATACAATCACACACTTTAAAATAATATTTATTATTATGACACAGTTAATCACACAACGTATATACTCATTCACGCTAATTAACAGTCACACACTCAAAAAATCATCACGCGTATTTAAAAACATATGGCCGTGTTTAAATTACTAGAATTTGTAAATAAAATCATGTTTTTTTTCTAAAATTGAAACTTGGATATAATAAAAAACAGAGAAAAAGCACACTCGAGGATATGTATTTTGGGTTTAAAATTTGTTGTTATTTAAAGTAAATATATATTATTTAGATTGTTTAAACGCTCGTTTTATTAGCACTCTGAAGATCCCGCTTCGAGTATTAGATTTTGCGTGTCTTTCCCCGAGTCCTCTTCGACAGCGTCGAATTGTCTGATGTGGATCTGCGGACTTGATCTCTGAATCACTGATGTTGGGATAATTGCCGCAGCCCCAGTACCACTACTACTACTCGAGGAAGCGGGATTGTTCACGGCGTCATACACGGGGTTTGTGAAGTCACTAGCTTCGGAGGATTTTGTAGGGGGGTTTTGGGAAGACGAGGAAGCGTCTTGTGAGGACGTTGGGACCATTATCACGCCGGCGTCCTGCAAGAAAAAATTGTTAAAGTGAATCGAAAATTTTCAAATCGTTATGGAACCAAGATGATAGTTTGGTGGTGTCAACTTACCAACGCGGGATTAGTGAACTCGACGTTGCTCCCTTGTCTGAAGCTGACAACACTGGACCCTACTCCTCCTGCCCCAGCACCGCCACCTCCACCAAAAGCTCTGATTCCCCCGAATCCCCGTTCACCAATCTGCTTTCCGAACAGGTTTCGCTTTCTGAGGAACACGTAAAACGCGGCTCCACCCAATGTGACGATAAGCACCAATAAAAGTGGAATGACGATGGCGGCAGGGGAGAAGGATCCGTTGGGATCTCCCTGTATGCGCTCCTTCTTGACGTAGCTTTCACATTTTAGACCCGTATAGCCTTCAACGCAGCTGCAATGCAGATCTCCTCCGTCCTTTTCTTGGCAGACGCCACCATTCTGGCAGGTACATATGCGTGGTTCTGGACGTTCTCGTTCAAAAGCTATGGAAATAATGGGGAAAGCTTAGTTTTAAGTTAACTTAAAATAATATTCAATTGCTTAACTTGTCCTACCTGCGTCATCACATTTGTCTGGAGCTCCAATAGAAATGCTATATCCTTCTGGACAATTGCACCTAAAGCCACCATTTGGAATGAGTAAGCACAAGTGACTACAAGTTTCCTTTTTGCAGGGATTCATAACACTTGTGTTGAACTTGTTGGCATGAGACACTGAAAAAAAATCATCAAAACCCAATTTAAGTAAGGTAATTCTCATAATTTGTAACTTCTCATAATGCCCCAATAAAAATCCATACCTGCAACACTTGTGGGGTTGACAAGATCCCGTTCAACAATGACAGGAACTCCCCTGCCAAACTTGTCCTGCTTAATAAGATCCCCACTGTCTCGAGTGACCCAGTAGACCCAGCTCTCAAATACATCCAAGCTGATGGGATGCCGTAGATTATCACCTTGAAGGATAACAACTCTGTCGTTTCCGTTCTGCTTTACACTCTCAATCTTGCTGAGTTTCGTGTCTACGAAATAAAGCCTGTGACCTCCAGTGTAATCGATTGCCAGTCCTGTGGGGTATCTGACTCCAGTAGTGATAACCTGCCACCTCTTGCTACCGTCCATCCAACTGGCTTCAATTTTCGGAATGCTTCCAGCGTCCGCCCAGAACATGACACCCATCTCGGGATCCAAGGCAATTGAGGTAGGGAATTCCAGATTGCCCCCAGTGACTACTGTTCTCCTGTACCTGCCGTCGTTGGTGCTAACACCCACGCGACCCTTTGGCTTGCTTCCACTCCTATCCGTTTCAGTCCAGTACAGATTTCCAGTCAAGTAGTCAATCTTGATGGAGGTGAGTTTTCCCAGAGATTTCACTTCCAAATCTTGGCCGTATCCTGTGACTGCACCATTATGTTCGGGTATCCAGGACCGCTTGATTGTTCGCTCGTAAGAGTCTGCCCAGTAGATGAGGTTCTTGTAAATATCTATCGACTCTACTCTTCTCTCGTTGCGCACAATTTGGGCTGTGCGATCCAAGGATATGGACCGTATTTCTGGACCGTTTGACAAGTAGATCAGTGGAGGAACCATGGCGCGACAAGTGTACTCGTCAGTCTTGTGGAATCCTGGCAAGCATGTACAGGTGTAGCCGGCTTCGACATTGGAGCACTCTTGAGTACAGTTGTTTAGCACCTGACTCTCGCATTCGTTGACGTCTTCACAAACCTTGGGATTTGTCTTTGAAATAATATAGCCTTGATTGCAAGCGCAAATGTAGCCAGCAGTCAGATTGACGCACCGATGTTTGCAGTGTCCGTTATGCGGAGGTGTACAGCTACTCTTGTCATGACATCCTAGTTCATCGCTCTGATCTCCGCAGTCATCTATACGATCGCATACCTGAGCCTTGTCCACGCACTTTTTGTTTGCACATCTGTACTCGCGCAGAATGTTACAGGGTCGTACTCTGGGAGCGCAAATTGTATGATTATTCTCATCCGAACCATCTCCACAGTTATCCCTGCCGTCGCAAACCTGGTAACGTGGGATACACTTGTTGTTGCCGCACTGGAATCTGTGCAGCTTGTCACAGGTAAAGTTGACGCAGAGCTCAATTTTTTCGTCACTTCCGTCCAGGCAGTCTTCTGTTCCGTCGCAAAGATCCGTGTGGCTTACGCACAAGTGATTGTCACATTCAAACTTTTCTTTTGGACAGTAGCGACCGTCTGGGAAGCGTGGGGGACAGTTAATCTCATCTGACATGTCATGGCAGTCCCGCTCACCGTCGCATTTGAAATGAGCAGCAATACAATGGCCAGATTGACATTGGAACTGAGTGTTGGCAGCGCACGTGTGGTTCCCGCAAGATGTTTCATCACTGAGATCCATACAGTCGTCATCAAGGTCGCATTTGAATCGTTTAGGAATGCACTACAGAACAAACATGGCATTGATTTTTTTTGCATGAATAAAGTTTTTAAAAGTTGCATAAAACAGAAAGAATTTTTTACCTTTCCGTTTTTGCATTTAAACTCTGACTCTGAGCAGTCCCTGTAGCCATCAGTGCAGGTGGAAGGCAGTTCATCACTATTATCTCCACAGTCGTTTGAAAAGTCGCATTTCCATGAACTAAAAATTATCAAAAATATATAATGAGCAAAAAATGTATGTTAAAGAAGCTTAATTTGACATAACCTTCACTCACTTTGGAATACAGCGCCCATTTCTGCAGGTAAACTCTCTTTGTGGATCACATTTGGTGCAACTTTCCGCTTTTTCGTCGCTCCCATCTCTACAATCTGGCTTGCCATCGCAAAATAGCCACTCTGGAATACATCTGTAAACTCCCCAAGTGGGACACCGTCTCCATCCCTTGGTACAGTTTTGGTGTCTACACAAGTGAGCAGGCTCATCACTGTCGTCCCCACAGTCGTTATCAAAGTCGCATTTCCACAGTTTTGGGATGCACTTGCCGTTCTTGCACGCAAACTCTGTAGCTGGGTCGCATTGTCGACTGTGGCACATTTTCGGATCTTCGTCACTTCCGTCTCGGCAATCTGAGTCACCGTCACAGGTCCAAGTCTTGAGAATGCATCTTCCGGTATCTTTACACTTGAACTCATTCTCTCCGCAGTCGGCATTACAACGTTCTTCATCGCTCTTATCTCCACAGTCATCAACTCCGTCACAAATGGTGGTTGGCAACGTACAGTTTTTGTTTTTACACTGGAACTGACCAAGTCTACAAAGAAAATAAAAATAAAAAGATTTTGATTAGCATTATATCATCATCTCACATTACCCCAAAACCTTCCTAGACTCACTTGCAAACACGCTCTGGACAATCCTTTTCATCCGATTTGTCTCCAACACAGTCTGCTTCGCCGTCACAAACCCAGTAGTGTGGTATGCACCTATCGTCTCCTCCACTGCACCGATGTTGGCCAGCAGTACAATTGGCGATGCAATTTCCACCCTCCAAAATAAACTGGTTGGGACAAGCGCAAGTTCTGTTTGTAGGATTCAATAGGCACAAATGACTGCAGCCACCACCGCCGTCGCAGTCTCCTCTTAGTCCAACCTGCCTCAAGGGATGGAAAACTTGTAGGTCAAAAGGTCTGTGTGTGGTATTCCTAATGACTGCCCAGTCGCTGGTTCCATTGAACTTGTTGCATCTAAACACTCCCTTGAGGTTCCAGTCAGTGTAGTACAGATCATCCTCAAAAACGCTCAGCGCAAACACATGTGGCACATGAGCCACGCCCTTGATAACAGTTATCCTGTTCTTTCCGTCCAAATCCACACTGTCAATGTAGTCCAAATGGGCGTCTGCAAAGTATACTCTGTCAGTAACATAATCAACGGTAAGGGCGTTGGGCCAGGCTAGCACCTCTTCCCAAGTGACAATCATCTTGTACTCGGTTCCGTCCATATTCATCCTGGCAACGTAGGCCTGCAAGTGCCAACTGGTAAAGAACACTAGACCCTTCATCGGATGAACGGCAATGGCTCTTGGGTCGTTAATTCCAGTTTTCAACGTTCGCCTGTTTGTCCCGTTGAGCTCGGAAACTTCGAGACTCTTGCTGTGCCTGTCCAGCCAATACAGCTTGCGTCCAATCCAGTCCACCGAAATACCTTCGAGTCCGTGCGACTCGTGTTTGATCACAACCTCCTTCTCGTTGCTGCCAATGGGACTCCTGTAAATCACCTTTGCACTCACGTCCGCAAAATAGACCATGTTGTCACGAATATCAAAATCAAGCGCTACGACGTTCCTCAGCTCCTGGTGCATGACATTGTAAATTTTTCCGTCCGCACTCATGTTCCTCACGTAATACTTGTTTGTAAAGATGATCCAGGGCTCAATCTTGTCGATTCGCTTGCACTTGTTGCCAACACGCTCATAGTACTTGTCTTCGCATTTGCAGTTGAAACTGCCCGGAGTGTTGAAACACTCTTGACTACATGAGCCGGGAATCTGGCACTCGTCAACGTCCTCGCAAGTGTGCTTGTCAGGACCAACCTTGTAACCAGGCTCGCAAGAGCACTCGTACGAAATTGGAGTGTCTGTACAAATCTGTTGACAACGGCCATTGTTTTCTGCGCACTCGTTGACTCCGCAGTGAAGTGGCTCGTCACTCTCGTCCGTACAGTCGGGCGTTTTGTCGCAAACCTTTGACTTGTCAATGCAAGAGCCGTCGTTACATTTGAAGTGAGTAGAAGGAGGACACGTCGAGTTGGAAGCTGCACAGTTGACCTCGTCTGATCTATCTCCGCAATCGTCTTCCCCGTCGCATTGGAATCCCTTGCGGATACACTTGAAATTGTGGCAAGCAAACTCGTTGGGAGTGCAAGTGGGGTACTGTGACGCGCAAAACTTGCCTTCATCCGAGCCATCTCCACAATCGTTATCCAGATCACATTTCCAAACCTTGTTGATGCAACGGCCGTTATTACATCTAAATTGATCCTCTCCGCAAGGTTGAGCAGGAGCACAGTTGCTGATGGTGCTATTTTCGTCACTTCCGTCAATACAATCTGGATCTCCGTCACAAACCCACTTTTTGGGAATGCACTGACTCCTTCCCCACTTTTTATTCTCTGGACAATAAAACTCGGTCTGTTCGTCACATTTTCTGTTGTTGCACTGGTGCTCCTCCCCTTCATCGCTGCCATCTTGACAATCGTTATCTCCGTCGCAAATATAAGTTTTTGGAATGCAGTTTCCATTTTTGCAAGTGTAGAGGTCACCAAAGCAAGTTTTTTGTTCCGATTTACAGTAATCCGCGGGCTCATCTGCTCCGTCAGGGCAATCCATATCTCCGTCACAATGCCAAGTTGCGGGAATGCATCGATGATTCGGACATCTGTAACTGTTTGATGGACACTCTCGTTTGGAACAGTGAAGTGGATTTTCATCGCTATTGTCTCCACAGTCATTGTCCCCGTCGCAAAGGTAGAATGGCTCAACGCAAATGTTGGTGCTTTCGCATTTCAAGTGACCCGGTGGACAAGTGGTATTGGCATTCTTGCAGTTTGTCAAGCTCTCGTCTGAAGTCTTGTTGTCCTTGCAGTCGTTAATTCCATTGCAAACCTGCGTTTTGGGAATACACCTATGATTTCCACAAGTGAACTCATCTTCACCACACTTGGGGTACGTGCAGTTTCTCTCGTCACTTGAGGGGGTTGGTTCGTTACAGTCGTTCTCAAAGTCACAAACCCACGTTGAAAAGATGCATCTGCCGTTGGCGCAACGGAACTCGTTGGGACCGCACGTGTGGAAGGCACAGAAATTCTTATCCTCGTCCGTATTGTCTCCACAATCGTCTTCACCGTCACAGGCCCTGAAAACAAAAAAAAATGTATTGTTCAGTATCACATTGCCCCATTTGAGAAATATTTAATAAAAAAGTTTAACTCACCAAAGTCTGGAAATGCACTTTCCGTTTGCACAAGCAAATTTGCCAGCATCGCATGTAGTCAGGTTGCCGAGAACGCACATTTTCCCGTCATTGACAAGTCTGTAGGAAGCGTTACATTTGCACTCGCTCGTTCCATTATAGCTTGGATGGCAAGAGTGGGCACAGCCGCCATTGTTGTCTTTGCACACGTTGTAGTCGCACTTTTGCTTACTCTTGGAGAATACTTGGATATCTCTGGGACTCTCATCAAGTCGCTTGACAATCTCTACCATGTCTCCTCCAGTGTGCTTATCAGCTCTGTAAACTCCCCGCAATTGCAAGTCTGTCCAAAATATGAAATCTCCGTGAATGGTGAGTGCAAATGGGTAGATGGTTGCAGTGACGAGCACTTCTCTGTTGCTTCCGTCCAGATCACTCCTCTCAATCTTTTCCCTCACAGCATCCGTCCAGTACAGCTTCTTTTCTTCAATGTCAAGAGCCAAACCGCTGGGTTGAGTAAGGTCACTCTTTATAATCGCCTCTTTGAACGTGCCAGCCATGGTGCTTCTAAAAATCCTTCCGCTTGTGCCAAAGAGTCCCCAGTCAGTATAAAACAGGGTTCCGTTACAAGGATGAACAACAATGGCTCTGGGCCGATCAACATGAGCAATGTTGACAATTCCAGTTCCGTCAAAGTTCATTGCGTAAATGCTCGAGTTGCCACTGTCGGTCCAGTAAATCTTTTTGTGAACCCAGTCGTACGCGATCCCTTCTGGATTGATGCTCTTGTTCAGGATAACATGAGGAGCGTAGCTTCCTGGACCCTTTACTCCAAACCAACTGATTTGCGCATCAGGGCGTATTTGAGTAAAGAGAATGTGTCCTTGGTCGTAGTCAAAGTCCAGGCCCACAACGTTTGTCAGATTTGTGATGGGGTTGAAGGGAACTTGGTTGTTACTCACGTTCACGTGAACGCTCCTGATTTCTGTCCGCGTGCTAAAGACAACATACTCTTCAATCTCCACGCACTTGTTGTTCAAGAGTCGTCCAGTGGCACAGTCGCAATGGTACTTGTTTTCAATTGCATAGCACAATTGCTCGCAGTTGCAATAGTTTTCAATCTCTGGCTGTTGGTTAGGGTCAAAGTACTTGACATCCCGAAGGTTATCTACTCCGCTCTTGATAAGATCGGGTCGGGAAGTCTGGTTGGCGTCCTTTTTCACCCTAAACACACTGGCGAGGTTCTTGTCGGCCCAGTACACACTATCCCGGAACACGGCAACTCCTACAGGATTTGGTAGATTTCTCCGCAGCACAACGCGGTTTCCTCCATTGAAATTTATCTTTTGAATCATGTCCAGATTGCTGTCAACCCAGTACACGTCATGGTTGTTGTAGTCAATGGTCAAATCTCGTGGATTGCTGATTCCACTGGTGACCAGCTCCTGCCAGTTGCTTCCGTCCAGATAACTCTTTCCAATGCGTGGAAACTGTCCATAGTCAATCCAGTAGAGAAGCTTTTTGATTGGATTTACAGCCAACTCGCGTGGACTCTCTGTAGTCTTTTTTACCAACACTTTACGGAATTGCCCGTCCAATTTGCAAATCTCAAGGAAGGTTTCGTGAGGGAAGGCGTTTGTAAAATACACTTGGTCATGTATCCAATCCACAGCCAAGCCTCTGAGACCATTGGAGCCGATTCCTTTTGTGATGACAGGCTCCACAATCGTGCTGTTGGGGTGGACGCGATACAGACCGTTCGAGTTTTTCCCATAGTCGATATAGTACATGTAGTTCTTTCGCATGTGAAAGTTGATGTGCAGAATGTTTCTGTCTGGAGCGGCAATTGGGACCATGGCCTCGTTCCTACCCGAGCTGCTACCATCTTCCTCTGGCACTCCCCGAATCCTGTCGCTCTGTGCAATCACGAGGAAAGACTTGTACGGAGAGCAACTGGTGTCGCTGGTCAACTTGTATCCCATACTGCATCCGCAGCGAACTCCACGTCTATCTGCAGGAATGCAAATGTGGTCACAACCGCCATTTGGTGGTGAGGAGCATGATTGACCTCCGGTGCGCTTGCGCCAAA
Source organism: Entomobrya proxima (assembly GCA_029691765.1). NCBI lineage: Eukaryota > Metazoa > Arthropoda > Collembola > Entomobryomorpha > Entomobryidae > Entomobrya > Entomobrya proxima. The sequence goes on from CM056170.1 coordinate 5,111,856, forward strand.
TTGTAAGAAACTTGAGATCTGGTTCGTTCTCTTTGAGAACCTTGAGGTTGTCGCCATTGGGAAGATCTACCTTTGTCACACGTTCGTACACTGGGTCCAGGAAATAAACTCGAGATTCAAATACTGCGAGAGACTTTGGTTTTGAGAGGTTATCCGTAACAATTTTTGTTCGCTCTTTGGTGTCAACGTTGATTGATTCAATGACAGGAGGTTCACCGCTGGTGAAATATACGTTCCTCTTTTCAGTGTCAATAGCAAAAGCACTGGAGGGTTTCTTGAGATCGCTAACCAGAACTTTGGGGTTTGATCCGTCCATGCCACACTCTCCAATCTTGGCAGGGACTCCAGGACCGCCCTCGTCCACCCAGTACATTTTGCCTCTGTAGGGATCCAGAGCAATGGCTATCGGTTTTGCCACGCCACTCTCGTTACCGTTGCCTCCAAGAACAATCATTCGGTACTTGAACTTGCCATCAATTTTTACAAGCTCAATGTTTCCAGCTTGCTTGTTGGCAATGTACAGATTACGACCGTACCAATCAAACGCAATCGTGTATGGGGAGCCTACAATACCCGTGTCCTTGGTGGGATCAAGTAAAAGGCTGCGGTTTCCTGTAGCCAAGTTGTAGCGGTACACGGTGCCGTTATCTTGACCATCTTGTCCCTCAACCCAAAAGAGATCCCCGTTGACCCTGTCATAGTCCAAAACTCGTCCATTTTCAACACCTACGATTGGTGTCATGTAGCTGTTTCCTCCATCACTGCCCAAACTAATATCGATAATCTGATTTCCTTTGATTAGCATCAGGTAGCTGGTATCTTCCTGAAGACACGTCTTTTTATCGTCAGAGAGCCTGTAGCCGGGTCTGCAGACGCACGTAAAGCCTGGTTGATTTCCACTGAGTAGACACAACTGGCCACAACCAGCATTTTCACAGGGGTTCTTGTACTCAAACTGCAAGCTGGGATGGTAGACGTGTATGCTGAGCGGTTGACTAATGACATGGTGCACCACACTTTGGTTGGTCCCGTGGTACTTGTTTGTGCTGAGGATCCTGTTCAGTTGCCTGTCTGTCCAGTAGACAATGTCTTCAAAGAGCGTGAGACTGTGTGCGTGAAGCAGATAGTGACTGGCCGCCAGAACTTGCTTCCGTCCAGTACCGTCATAGTTGCAGTAGTCAATGTAATCCAGTTTCGAGTCGGCAAAGTAAACGTGCTTGTTTGCTACGTCAAGGGTTAGTCCATTGGGCCAAAAGATTTTTGTAGAAATTATAACTGAGCGGTTGGAGCCGTCCAGGGAAACTCGCTCGATTCGCGGATTCTCTCCCCAGTCGGACCAAAAGAGAAAGCGGGAGCCGGGAGTGGAATCGATAACAACTCCTCTTGGCTGACTAACGTTCTGGTTGAGCAGGATTACACGGTGATTGCCATCTCGATCACAGACTTCGACAGTGTGCAGTCTAGAGTCAACCCAATACAGATTTCCACCAACCCAATCATACGCCAGTCCTTCAACCAAATCCAAGCCGCTGGAAACAACCTCTTTGACGTCTGTTACTTCACTCCTGTTCACCCTCATGATCTTTTTGAGTTTCATGTCGGACCAGAAAATGTAGCCCAGTCGCATGTCACTAGCGGTGGCCACAACGTTCTCCACCTGAACCGGTAATCTTTCAATGCTGTGCTCGAGCAAGTCGCTGAGCAGAATGGATCTTCGATTGCTGATGATGAGCAAAGCATTGGTCCTGTTGACGGCCTTGCATTTGTGCTGGTCTGGCTCCATGACGTACCCATCCGCGCAACTGCAAAAGTACTTTCCTTTTGTATTGTTGCAAATCTGACTGCAAGGCTGCGTCTCTTCGCACTCGTCAAAATCTGTACAAATTGTGGTACTGTTTGTTTCCAAAACTTCTCCCTTTGGACAGAGGCACATGGGTCCGGCAGGAGTTTGGGTACAGTTGGGACATTGGATCTTGTTGCATTCGTTGAGTTCACAAGCAGGACCTTCATCCCCATTGCTTGGACAGTCAACGTTGCCATCACAGACTTGTGTCAGGTTGACGCAAATGTTGGCGTTGGGACATTTGAACTGTTCAGGGGGACAGACAAACTTTTTCTTGCAAGCATGCAGCTCAATGCTTTCGTCCGATCCGTCTCCACAATCGTCCTGACCGTCGCAAATGTAGGCAGTGTGAACACACTTTGAGTTTTTGCACTTGTAGTAGCCAGTAGCACAGGGTCGTTGATGACAGTTTGAAGGCTCGTCCGATTTGTCTTCACAATCCGCGTTGCCGTCACAGTGCCACTCTTTGGGAATGCAGATGCCCGACTTGACACACTTGAATTGCTTTTCGGGGTGGCATTCGTTCTCTTTCACTTCGGGACATCCAATTTCGTCACTTCCATCATCACAGTCCGGAATTCCATCACATTTATACGATTCTAATGATGGTAACAGATAACATTGCAATAATTCATAAATATGATCATAAAGATAATTTGTTAGATAGTATCACTCACCATGAATGCACTGTTTGAAATTTGAGCACTTGAATTGGTTTTCTCTACAGCTTACAGGAGGACAGTTTAGCTCATCTGCGGCATTGGCTCCAAAGCAATCATTGTCACCATCACTGTAATAAAAATAAAAGTAATTAAATGATAAATTATTATTCCAATTTCACATTGCCCCAAAACTTTGTAACTTTGTAACTTTGTAACTTACCACTTCCAAGAGTTGGGAATACAATGACCGGATCCAGGACACGTAAATTGAAAGTAGGCACAAGTTTTCTCTGCGCAAAAATCCCCTTCATCTGACCCGTCACTACAATCGTTTTCAGAGTCGCATTTCCAAGTTGATGGAATGCATCTGCCGTTCTCACAAGCAAACTGGCTCGACTCGCAGGTCACGTTCACACAGCCCTGTTCGTCACTCAGATCCCCACAGTCGTTATCAGAGTCGCACTTGAAGGACATTGGAATACACTTGCCAGTCTTGCACTGGAACTCGGATGTGCTACAAGTAGCTGCAAAGGAGAAAAATATCATAAATAACATATAACATAAAATATTATCTTTAAAACAAGAATGCCTTCAACTTACGTTTTGTGCAATTTTTTTCATCACTTCCGTCCAGGCAATCGTCATCCCCGTCGCATTTCCAAGACTGTGGAATACACCTCTGATTATCACAAGTAAAATGCCAACTGCTGGAACAAATCTTTGGTGGCTCGGCATCCGGATCCGCAATGCATCCCTTTCCGTCCTTGTCCAATTTTTCGCCCTGCCCACAAGCGCACCTTGCCGTCAACTTGCCATTCTCATTAATGGGAAAGCAAAACTTTTCACAGCCTCCGTTTTGCATGGTGCAGGGGTGGAACTTTTCGATTTTTTGAGTTTTTCGTGAGTAAACTTTTACTCCGTAGAGCCTGTTGGTCTCGTCAACTTTTGTGATTATTTGTTCCTTGTCTCCCTTGAGCTTGTCAATCCTAAAGATGGCATCTAGTCTCCAGTCGGTAATGTAAATAAATTCATTATGAATAACTAGACTAAAGGGATGACGAATGAGTCTAGAGTTGAGCGTTTTAATGTCGCTTCCGTCCAAGCTAGCGTGTTGGATGTGGTCCAGCAGGGCATCGCACCAGTAGAGTCGCTCGTTTTCAAAATCCAACGACAGACCATTTGGCCAGCCAAGGAGCACATTTCGGAAAACAATCACGTTTGTGCCATCTGAATTGGCTCGGCTAATGTTTGCTGGGCGGTCCCACTCGGAAAAGAACAAGTAGCCCTTGTTTGGGTGAACAACGATAGCTCTGGGTCTCTTGAGATTTCTCAAGAGTACCCTTCGTATTGTGGTGTTCCGGGTGCTGAGCACGCTGAGGGTCCCTTCCTTGCTGTCAATGTAGTAAAGATTTTTACTCGCCCAATCCATGGCCAGTCCCTCGACGCCTTCGTTCTGGGCTGCTAGCACAATCTCACGATTCGCGCCGTCACTGCTTATCTTGTAAATGACATCTTGGAGCACGTCCGAGTAATAAACGTAGCCTTCGTGAGCATCGTAGTCCAAGCCCACAAATCTAGCAGACCGAGAAACAACTGGTGGCATGGCGTCGTTGAAGGAGTCCGCAGGACCGTCCAGAACCTGACCCTTGACAAACTTGTGCTGAGAATAGACAAGGAACTCGTACACCTTGTTGCAGTTCTTTTTCTTTTCGTCCAACTGCCAACCAATTTGGCAGGCGCAGTTGTATCCCAAAGCCCCAGTCTTTCCATTGTTCGTGACGATGCAGAGCTGTTCACATCCTCCGTTATTGTTACCGCAGGGATTGACTTCTGCCTCAATTTGAACAAGACCACTGACGGCTTTGATGCCACGAGGCTCTCGGGTGACGGACTTGTTCTGGTAGAGAGTACGAATTGCATTAGAACCTCCTCCGTACTTGTCGATAGCCAAAACTCCTTCCTTGGTTCCGTCGGTAAAGTAGATTTGGGAGTTGTAATGGGTGAGCCTGGAGGGTGAGGGAACCTTGCTTGCACCTCTGACGACAAAGTGCCTCTTTCCTCCCTCGTAATCCACAGTTTCAATGTAGTCCAGTAGGCTATCACACCAAAACACGCGCTTTGTGATTAGATCAAGCGTGAGTCCGCTGGCCCGGTAAACAGCTTCAGTAACAAGTGCCTTGACATCCGTACCAGCCATCGTGGCTCTAACCAGTCTAGTACTATCCGCAACAAACATCAGTCCGACAGTAGGATCCAAAGCAAGGTCACTTGGATTGGTCAAGTTGTGTCCCAACACAATGGCGTGATTTCTTCCGTCCAATTCAAAAACGTCAATTTTCTGGCCCACGCTATCAGCAACGTAGAGCTTGTCACCAACCCAATCAACAGCAATACTAACCGGTGACCAAGTAGTTAGTCCATAATTCCTCGTATTATTCGCTCCAATTTCCAGAGTTTTGATTCTGCCAGACTGAATGGCTTCGGGAGTGAGGTCGGATAGCTTGACAGAGTAAATCTTTCGGGTTTCAATGTCGGACCAGAAGAGCAGTTTCTTGCGCCAGTGGAAATCCAGACCGGAGCCGGAAGTGGTGTTGATGATTGCCTGCACATGTCCGCCATCCTCTCCACTCATTCGATAGAGGTTTGTGTGATGAATAAAGTAAATCTTGGCAGGCTCTTCGGCAACGCATCGCTTTCCTGCCTTATCAAGCTTGTAACCTTTAACGCAACTGCACTTGTATGCTCCTTTGGTGTTTTCGCAGCCTTGAGAGCAAAAGCCCCACTCTTCACACTCATTTCTGTCCACACAGGATCGAGAGTCGTTGGCGTAGATTGTATAGCCTTCTGAACACGTGCACACGCCTCCATCCAGACTTTTCATACAAGTGTGCTCACAATTCAGCGCATCACAGTTGGTATTTGCTGGAAATGTCAGGAAATCAAATTAAACACATTTGTGCAAATTTTCTTTTTCAAAAAATTCACAGCTTTAAAATTTGCTTACAGCAGACATGAGTCTCATCCGAATTGTCGTGGCAGTCACTTTTGCCGTCGCAAACTTGCGACTTTTCTATACACTTTGGAGTACCGTCCGGATTTCCCTTGGGGCAAAAAAACTGGGAGCTTTCTTCAGGACACTTGATTGTGCAATTTTTTTCGTCACTTCCGTCAGCACAATCTAGCCGGCCATCGCATTTCCACCTTACTGGAATGCAGAAAGAGTTTTGACACCGGAACTGGTCCTTGGTACAGGCTGGAAAGTTGCAGTCTTGCTCGTCCGATCCGTCTTGACAATCATTACGATGGTTGCATCTCATTGACGAGTCTATGCACTTTTCCGAGTTGGCACACGCAAACTGGGTCAGCTCACACGAAACTGTTCTGTTTTGGCAATCTCGTTCATCTAAAACATATAAAAATGTTAGTTTCTCACAATGCCCCAATATTTGCAAGAATTTCCCAAAGTAAAAAAGATGGCTTACCTGACTTTGATCTGCAGTTGTAATACCCGTTGCAGACATTGGTTGGTGCTACGCACTGCTGCTTTCCTTCAATCTGTCCAGGAGCCGGATCACACTTGTGGTCTCCTGTATGACATGGTCTATATTCTGTAGAGAAAAAAAATACATGGAAATAATTTGTCACGAGAGGATGATGATGATGGTCAGGCTACTATGTTGTACTTGTACTTACGGCACGACAGCAGCTCATCAGATCCATCCTCACAGTCTCGAATCCTGGAAAAAAAATTGCGTAAAACATGATGCAATATGAACAAAGTACATAAACGCTTTGGATGGATATTGCGGGGGCGGCTTACGTATCGCATTTTTGGTGTAACGGTATACAGTACGTTGTATTGAACTTGTACGAATTACACTGGAAGTGAGTTGTAGGGTCGCATTCCGGAGGAGCTAAACGAAACAAAAAATGAAAATATTTTATTAGATAATTAGTTTGGCTACATAGTATTTAATTGCAATAAAACTAACGGCAATTCTCCATTTCGTCCGAAGCGTCCGGACAGTCGGCGTGAAAGTCGCAGACCCATCGTTTTGGAATACATTTGCTACTACTTCCTTTGGCGGTGACAGTTCCCCCGTTTTTGCACGCAAACTGGTCACTTGAGCATGTTATCGTTTCTGTAATTGCAGATAATGCTAATTTAAAATGCTCAACAGACACACATTTTTATTTTTATACAAATATTGACACAAACCTGAAACTGTTGACTCTGCATAGCTCCTAGCACTTACAAAAATAATAATAAAAGCCCCTAAAAACACGGTCCTATCACACTTTACCCTATTCAAGTTCATGATTGCACGAGCATTTATGGCGCAGCGCGCATGCAGACGCTGGAAAGCACGGTATTTTCACCACACACTACAAGTTCATGATTAAAAATGTCACGTGTGCCTGCCTTTCTGTTAACTACTCCATTTTTCCTCGTTATTAAATTCTATCAATAATAATAAAAAATATAATAAAAATATATAAAAATATGTATGTGTGTGTGTACAAAATCACTTCATGTTAAAATCACGGCCTTGTGTGCACACAATTGGCTATTGTGTTTGCACGAAAACGTTTTATCTAATAAAATAAACTTGACTATTAATATCTCCCCGATTTATTACAAATTTTAGAAACGAAACAAAAAACTACTCGGGTGAAATTTTTCATTCACGACTCATTGGCTATATGAATTCAATTTGGTGATGTTGGCAAATGTCAGCAGCAGCAGCAGCAACCTGTTGTGTGTGTAGAGAATGGTTTTAAAAACCTTTTTAGCCATATGCATTATGTGATGGTGGTTTCACATTGTTTCCCGAGTCTAAAGTACATTTACAAGAAATCCTACATCATGAGCCTGTATATAGTTGACTTGGCATGTTAAAAAAACGTGAAAAGTCAACAATCACGGTGTCTCTCGGTGTACATAGTGTAAAATATAGTTATATTGAGAACACGAGAGAATCGAGAAGAAGCTGCATTAAAGTTTTAAGCGTACATTAATATTCGTAGTAATTCCACCTGTTGTACCTGTCCTATGTTCGTGTATCGTGTGTGTACTCGCAAATACACGGGGCTTATTTTTCAACGTAGGGAAAAACAATTGAAAAAGGCTACGCAGTGCACAGTCAAAATGACAGAGACTGTTGAGAGACGTCGTCGTACCAGGTACTAGCCAACACCATTGCACAGCTTCAGTCGGGAGTTTAAAAACATTTTCTCCATCATCATTGTTGGGTATGCTGTATAAGCTTTTAGATAAAAACAGGTTAGTTACTTGAGTTACTCTTCATTTCTAAACTCATCAGGTTGAACGTGTATGCTCAAATGATTAGAGTGGATCATGATGATGATGCTAACTCTCTGGGGTCGGTAGCCAACAGAAAACAGAAAGAGTGCTCATTGTTGGCCGAGAGAGCCCATGATCATGATGAGGATATTTTCAAAGAGATCAAAGGTTCATCTCTGAGAGGTTTTTGTACAATGCAATGCGCATTTTGCTAGTTTGATAGTTTTATAGTTTTTTTGCCTGCTGAATAAATATTTTATGCAGACTATCTGACAATGCAGAATTTTTGCATATTTCATGGACAAACAGGCTGAAAAAATAAACTTGTCAGAAATTGCAAATTGACACAACTGCTGCGCACATTAATTTTCTTTTTATGGTTGAAGCAGAGATGAAACGTTAAAAAGGTTGTTGTTCATCAGTTTTGTTGGCGATTCATTGAACTATAGATGCAGAGAAATAACACAATGGGCCAGGGATCTCTCCGGGCGGGTTTTTGCCAAGAACAGATAGATGCTCTTTTTTATTGCCTATGAAGTTCTTTTTATGGATGATGTCTCTAAGGTGTCATGTTTGACATTTGTTTTTTTCGGGGTGATTGGACAAATCAACAATAGTTGTTCATGATTGGCCATTCACAAGGTAGCATGGTGCATGTATATTATGCTGTCGTGCTATGAATATTCGCATTTTTAATTAAATCGTTTATGAGATTCTCTGAGTTTTTTCTCATGATATCGTTAAATATTATAACCATTTATAGTATGCAATGTGCAATACTATAATGCACGATATATTTTATTTTATTATTTTTGTATCACGCTATAACGTGCGTTGCGTTGTCGCGTTGTTGTTTTTAACGATTTCAATTCACTTTCACGTGTTATCAGACAGGATAATAATAAAAGGTGAGATGAAGAGCAAATATCATGCGAGTTTTATGAAATCAGCTAGTTCACATAAAAGTGAATTCAAAAACACAATACTGTATAAATAGCTAAACATTTATTGTATTGTAAACGCAGTAAGCTTTCAGGCTTGGCTCAGATTACCCCTCATCAGCAAATCTGAAAGCCTCATCAAAAACCAATTTCCTATATATCGTATCTCGAATACTAAAAAGCTTTACACTTCCATCCTATATCTTTCCTGTACAATATCATTCGTGTACAGGAAAACAGGAAGCCCCTCATGTAGTGGAAATGAACTTATCGTGTATTTTGAAACAGCAAAATGCATTTTTTTATTTCGAAATGCAATTCAGTATTTCAGTAAAACTGAAACAAAGACCTCAAAAAATTGCATGCCATGCATAAATACATTTAAAAATGTAAAGCCCAGCAAAATATTATTTGTACAGCAGTAGAAAAGAGTCTCCTGTCTGTCTGCTACACTACTTTAGTTCTTTTTAACAATTGACAACAATGCGTACACAACAATCCACTCAAAAACTAAGCTTATTTTCAAAGCATAATATTTTTCCGTAGGAAAAAACTATGTACCGTACTTGTACAGTATATTATTATAGAGCGCATAATCAACCTGAAAATGTGCAAGTACATGACAAGCTTGCTCCACATCTGAAAAAAAGATAAAAAGAGCATTAAAAAGCCGCTTTACGCTGACGAAATGAACTTTTGCAGCAGCAGCGAAGCGACCGAGTTCAGCTTTAGCATTGTTGACGTCGTCGTCGTCAACGACGATGAAGAAGAAGACGGTAATGCACCACGTACCGTTTTCTTTTTGTCGTGATGTTGCTAATAAATGTGAACTCTTTTTTACAGTGTGGAGGAGTGGTAGGTAATTCAGCCAAAGCCCATGTAACAACAACGCTATTGTAACTGTTGGCAATTTTTTTGGGGGATGATATTTGAACACATATAAAAAATTGCATACTACTGCCGGCTTGAAAAGACTTTGTTAACCTTGTTGTGGTCTAGTCTACGTCACTTTCTCTGATTAAGCGTGACATTTACAATTTTGACAATAAAAATTGTTTTCGAAAGTCGTTTCGAAACAAAGTTTCTCATGAAATGCAAAAGCAACCTAGCCATGATCATCATCATGACACCCTTGAACAAACAAAACTATTCACCATCATGTCCATGGTAATTTCCAGGAAAACAAAATGAGTTCCAAAAGGTACAAAAAATCTGGCATTGGCAGGATTCCAAGAAGGATTTCTTAATTTTTCCTTTGTAACGATGGCGCAAGGAAAATGTTATGCTGTACCACGAAACTCTTATGCCTTCTCAACAGTTTGCTATTCAAGTGCCAAAAAAATGGACTTTTTATGTTCGTGATTTCTACAAATACTACCGGCCAAAACAGCTACCAAAAATGTTTGTGTAAGTGAAAACAGGCTACTTTATAGTCTTACACGGTCATTTTTTTGAGTATGATGATGCAGAGAGGAACAAGGATAAAAATTAGGAGCAAACAGGTTATTAAGCAGAACATTAATCAAAATCATCCCCTTCTTAGTCAATAGACGTTTTAGCATCATTTTAAAGCGCTTCTCCCCATCTATCGTTCTACGCAGTAGGTTTTTACCTGCGTTTCCTCTATCCCTTGTTAAAGGAAATTTGGACAGAGCGCAGTGCAGCATTTTTTGTAAAAGTATTGGCAAATCTCAGTAGTGGAGGCATTCACTAATTTCATCTTTTATAACAGAATAAAATCTGTTCAAAATTGACCAAAATCCAAGCCTTATGTTATGCACAGGCCCTTAACTGCCTGCAATAAAAGGGTTATACTTAACTCTTTCCCTTGACATGTATAATCATCTGCTGTGCTGCAGTGGCCAAATGGGCCATACAGCACCGTGTTGAAATCCCACAAGACAGGTAGGTAAATTCCGATGCGCTATGAATCTGAGCCGTTGAGGTGCTCTGCTGCCGTGTTTTGTTTACTGACCTGCTAAAATAGGTAGAATTGTAGCTACGCACACTCACCACTCAATACTCACTAGCTTTAACTTTGCTGCACATCAACAAACCATAAAACAAGTCACAAGGATAAGTTGAGAGAGAGAAAGTAAGAGTGAATTGTGAATTATTGGGAGGATAGGCAATAATTATATTTTTAGCCTGAATTATGTTGAACTGAAGGTTTTTATGTGAAGGATTTTTGGGAAGAAACGTGGACGGTACTAAGTATCTTTGGAACAGTATTAGTTTTTAGTTAAGTGCTTTGTAAAGTTGTAAAGGAAATTAATTTTAAGGGAGTTAAAATGGGGGTGGTAATTGGATGCTGATTGTAAATTTGGAATTGTTGGATAAAATACACATAAGAAATGGATACGTTGACCATCAAAGGTAAGTAAATTTTAAATGATTAAATTAAAGACATGGTTTTTTAAAAGAAATGTTTAAGTTTGTTTGTTTGACCTTTTTTTGGAATAGTGTGCAAGGCGTTTATAAGCAAGCAGCCGCAACCTTCAACCTCCTCCAATTCCCTGTCTTCGTCGTCCCAGCAATCCCCCACCGCACAAAACGGTAGTACAGAGAGCAATGGGTCGAGTGGGGGTGGCCTCGTCAGTACAAGCAGTAGTTTCTTAACGCAAAAGATTAGCCAGACACTGAACACGAAACCGAACGCATTCGTTGAGGTTATCTGCAACAATAATGGGAACGGGGTGACGAGTAGGAGAACGGATATTAAAAGGAATACGCTCAATCCCGAGTGGAATGAGAGTTTCAACTAGTAAGTTTGCAATAACTTAAAGAATAAGGTTTTGATTTACTTTATTCACAAATTTCTTTGTTCCATTTAATAGTCCGATTGACGACACTGTCAGCCCCCCGAGACCTAATGAGTTTACATTCCGACTTCACGACTATTCGATAATCCTTCGCAAATCCGTAAGTATCTTGGCCGAATCCAAGATAACCCTCCGAGATGTGATAAGGAGGCACGCACAAGAGGATCTGTCATCTCCTGATTATATTCGATTGGATAACCATGAGATCCATTTGGAGCTAAATAATGGGTCAAAGAAAATCGGGAATCTTGTGATAACCGTTAGTGGAAAGTTTAAAAAAGGGATTTTTAGTAGTAGTTCAAATAATTCTACCAGTCAAGCGGCTAGTACTAGTAATGGAAGTGCTACGACGGGGTTGGTAAACGGGAATAAAAATCATAGAGCACCTCCTCCTAGACCTCCAGCTCCCCAAGCGGGTAGTAGTAGCCATCATGTTCCCGGGGCAAGTGCAAGTAGTGGTGGGGGAGGTAGAAGTGCTCCCCCAGTTGCTGAACCACCTTTGCCTCCAGGATGGGAAGTGAGATTTGATCAGTATGGAAGAAGGTATTACGTCGATCATACAACCAAGTCTACCACTTGGGAGCGCCCTGAACCATTGCCACCGGGTTGGGAAATGAGGAGGGACCCCAGGGGTAGAATATACTTTGTTGACCACACTACGCGCACAACTACGTGGCAACGTCCTTCGACAGAGAGACTAGCTCACTTTCAGAACTGGCAGGGGATGAGGTCGCAAATTCTCCAGCAGGGAAAAACTCGGTTCCTTTATAGCGGTGATTCAAACAGCAACGCTGCTGATGGCGCTACCGCATCTACTAGTCAAGTAAGTACAAGTACAAGTTGTCACGTCAAGTTTGTTTCTTCTGGTAGTTTGAAATGAAAATGTCATTTATATTCATCGCAGAATCAAGATGGCACCCCCACCGACAATCACGCAACCGCATCGGGTGAAGAAGCGCTACCACCACTTCCTGACGGGTGGGAAAAGAGAATCAGGCCCGATGGTGCTATCTACTGGGTTAATCACCTGAACAAGACAACCCAATGGGAGGACCCTAGGACACAAGGGCAGTTGCCACTTCCACCCGGTTGGGAGATGAGGGTTACGGATGATGGGACGTCTTACTTTGTTGATCACAACACAAAAACTACAACATTTGATGATCCAAGGGTACCAAACACCACGCTAGGGTGGGTATTTAAGCTATAACATCATTTTCTTCATTACTCGTGCAGGACTTAAAAATATTTCATATTTTTTCAGCCCCTCTGGGATCTATGGAGTTCCAATGTCATATGAGCGCTCATTCCGGTGGAAAATTTGTCAGTTCCGTTACCTGTGTCAGTCGAACGCACTTCCTTCTCATATCAAACTGACAGTGTCAAGGACAACGTTGTTCGAAGACTCATATCATCAGATCATGAGACATCCCGCTTACGAGTTGAGGAGGCGACTGTATATCATATTTAGAGGCGAGGAAGGGCTTGATTACGGTGGTGTAGCCAGGGAATGGTTCCTTCTTCTCTCCCACGAAGTATTGAACCCCATGTATTGTCTGTTTGAGTACGCTAGCCTGCAGCACAACTACAGCCTACAGATCAACCCCGCTAGTTACGTCAACCCTGACCATCTACACTACTTTAGGTTTATTGGGAGATTTATTGCGATGGCTTTGTACCACGGTCGATTCATCTACTCGGCGTTCACCATGCCTTTCTTCAAACGGATGCTCAATAAAAAACTCGTGCTTAAGGATATCGAGAGCATTGATCCAGAGTTTTACAATTCCTTGGTGGGTGATGAAATTATTTTCACTAATTTCTTATAGAACTGTTCTAAATTTGTTTGTGCATTTATTCTGCAGGTTTGGATTCGTGAAAATGACATTGAAGAGTGCGGTCTTGAACTGTACTTTTCAGTAGATTTCGAATGCTTAGGTCAAGTCATTCATCACGAGCTCAAGGAGAATGGAGATGCCGTTCGGGTAACGCAGGCCAATAAGGACGAGTACATAAAGTGAGTACATGAATATTTCTCTTGAATGTTCACAAGAATCCAGTTTTAGGCAAATTTTTAAATGCCATCTTTATTCCGTAGACTAATGACGCAGTGGCGAATGACACGAGGAACTGAAGAACAAACGAGAGCATTTCTGGACGGGTTTAACGAGGTAGTACCCCTCGAGTGGCTAAAGTACTTTGATGAGAGGGAGTTGGAGCTTTTGCTTTGCGGAATGCAGGAGATTGATGTTGACGATTGGATGAAAAACACAATTTACAGGTAAATTTTGATTATGGCTTTCTTGCAAATTTACTCATTTGCACTGGAATTGACATTGTCATCATCATTCCCTTAGGCACTATACCCGCTCAAGCAAACAGATCCAGTGGTTCTGGCAATTTGTCCGCTCCATTGACAATGAAAAACGGGCTCGTCTCTTGCAGTTTGTGTGTGGTACTTGTCGTGTTCCCGTCGGTGGGTTCGCCGAGCTGATGGGGAGCAACGGACCCCAGAGGTTCTGTATAGAAAAGGTTGGAAAGGAAAACTTTCTCCCAAAAAGTCACACTTGTTTCAACCGGTTGGATCTACCTCCGTACAAGAGTTACGAGCAGTTGGTCGAGAAACTTACTTTTGCTATTGAAGAGACTGAAGGGTTCGGGCAGGAGTAAAAAAATACTGTTTTGTTGGATTTTTGGAATAAAGACGCGATGAATTTTTAAATTTACGACAAGTCTGTTCTGTTTTTACTAATTTTTTGTTCATTTTTCAAAATTATTTACATACGTACAAGAAAAATAATGTTTTTGTTGAAAAGTAATGAAAAATCGTAACGGAAAACTGAAAACGGAATATATATATGGATATTATTATATGCTTGCTGGTGATGATAATGTTTTTTTATTGGGGAATTCTTTAACGGCCACCCATCGATGCGTTCATCTTTGACGCGGAATGGTCTGTGAGCCACTGCAGCGTAATGTCGATATTATCCTTTTCTTTGCATGAGATAGAGTAGCAGCAGATTTCACGGTCTTGGATCAAGTCAAGGTTCCTATGACGAAAAGACCATTTCATTAGTCATTACCATTACCATCTTGAAATGGCATACTAATTATAAAAGTTAATCTTAATTACATTCTCTGTATAATCCCGTTTTCATCTAAAGCGCCAGGTAAGTCTCGCTTGTTCCCTAACACTAGCACAGGTATTCCCTGAAGCTGAGGTTTCTCCAAGAGGTTATGGAGCTCGTTACGGGCTGCTTCGATCTTTTCGTGGTCTGCAGAGTCTACCATAAACACGATTGCGTTCACACCACGGCAATACCTATTTAAAGATAATCATCTCCTCAATTAAAGTTCCAAGAAGTTTTATAGCTTATAATACTCTTTTAATTGTTCACAACAACGCACCTCTCCCACATGGATCTAAATCTAGGTTGTCCACCTATATCCCAAACCTACAAATTTAATGAAATTTTTCAATCCCAGGATTCAACAAAAACTCTTTGATTTTAAATATTTTATCTCTACCTTAATTGTGACATTGCCTTTTGTAATTTTCCTCATGTTGAAACCGACTGTTGGGATCATGTCTTCACTGAACTGACCGGACTGTACAGAGGAAACAATTAATTTTTTAATGCATTTTCTATTGTAATTTAAAACATTTTTCCTGTACTTTGCACAGTACAACTTACAGCGATAACATTAACAAAAGTAGTTTTCCCCGAGTACTGTAGCCCCACGAGCGTAAGCTCCATTTCCTCCTTCCAGAAGAGTGACTTTAGCCAGTCAAGCACACGATTTATTAGTGCCCACATCTTTTTTCTCCAGATAAATTCTGGCTGAAAAAAGTTTCCAAACTGGCTTTGTTAGGTACAGTTTCTCAAGTGCACACACAACCTTTCACCCCGTGTCTCTATTCTCTAAACACCCCGTGGGAAATTCCCTTTGCCAGTGTGCGTCAAACGGAAAATAATGTTTCCGACAGCGTTTTAAAGCTTTCTTTGCTCATAAATATTGCAACCCTTTAGTAATTGTCACTTTCTTCCGATCATCATGATTACAAGAAGGATATAGTATAAGTTTCATATGCCTAGTAAAAGACGACCATTGGCGAGAGGAAAATCAGAGAGAGAAGTCATCATCTGGATCATGATAGGTCTTATACGTTGTCAGGATTGGGAAATTTGGGATTACGTGTGGGTTCGTGTGGACTCGGGCTACGTTCAACATTGTGCTCCTTGTGGAAAACATTGTGGTTTTCAAGCTCTTTTTGTGTAGGTGTCAAGGTAGCAAACAGGATTTCAGCAGCAGACTGCTTTTAAACTTAGTGTTCCATGTAAGAAAGTCTAACAGATTTCTGTAGCATTTTTTTTTGTCAAGAATGCATGGAAGAGAATAAGAGAATATCAATGATAATACTTTGCTCATGATGATGTCAAGTCAATGTGATCATGATGAGTAGTACAGAAGCAGCAGCAGCACAAATTTGCCTTTAATTAAAGCGAGATTCCCCTTAAAGCCCGTTTTAATTAAAGTTTATTTACACGCCCAGTTTGTTTACACGATAGGATGACTCATATTCGAGTTTTTTTGGGCGTGGTGATGATGGATGAATGGAATGAAAGATGCTTGGGGTGATTTATTACAGGAGGCTTGTAGGTGACGCCTGAAGATGACATTTTTTTTACAAAATAAAAACAAAAGATTGAATAAAAGAGAGAGAGTAAGACCATGAGTGAGGGTACACCCCAAAATTTTTTGTCTCAAATTTTTAAAACTTTTACACCATTTTGAAGTATGCTTATCCACGATTGCCTCTATACCAGCTTTCATTTCCATATGTTGTTTTAGAGAGACAGGACAGAGGTTTAAAGTTAACGTGTACCAAAACGGTAATTTTTGATTTTTTCAGACCGGAAGTAAAACTGACCAATGAAACTTTTCATGGAAGTTGAGCACCTCAGGACCTATCAGTCTGGAGATATTTGGCAATTTGACCAGTTTATGAATTTTTTGAAAAAATTAAAAATTTGAAATTTTTCGGTTTTTTGGGCATTTTGTGAAAAGATATAGTATAATTTTTAACTATTCCTCTGTTTGTTGGTCCCGCTTTTATGTTGACCATCTACAGTTTTGTCTGCTCTATTAAGCGCAAAAAACCATTGGGCAAAATATTCCCTTTTCCAGAAGATATGACTAATAGTTTGAAAACTCCGGTATTTTTTCGGAACTTTGTAAACAGTCAAAGCTCTGCAACTATTTTCCTAAGCATTTAAGTTTTGTCTAAAAACGCCTATAAAATAGCTAACGGTCTGCGCTACATGCGTGATGTATCATTCATCCATTCTGAACAGCTTGGGTGGAGTGGTGACCAAGAATATACAAAAAATTGCTCTAAACCGGAAGTGTCCAAAAATCAATGATTCTCGTATAACTTTTTTTACAGACATGATATCAAAAATCTGAGAAACGACCTTTTAGTAAATTTAATTAAAAATAATATGACACTCTGACCTTTGAAATTCAACGTCTGCAGCACGAATGATAAATACAAACATTTAGTGAGATTAGCTAAAATTCAAATTTTTTTAAAATTCTTTTTTTTCATATTTTAATATTTTTTGAAACTTTTTTCGCTGATTATCATATTTCGATACTTTTGATGAATATTAAACACATTTGAGCCACTTCCAACGAAAATATGAAAAAAAAGAATTTTCAAAAAATTTGAATTTTAGCTTATTTCACTAAACGTTTAAGTTTATCATTTGTGCTGCTGACGTTCAATTTCAAAAGTTGGACTGTCATTTTGCTTTCAATTAAATTTGCTAAATGGTCGTCTCTCAGATTTTTGATATCATGTCTGTAAAAAATGTTATGCAGGAATCTTTGATTTTTGGGCACTTCCGGTTTAGAGCTTACTTTTGTATATTCTTGGTCACCACTCCACCCAAGCTGTTCAGAATGGATGAATGATACATCACGCATGTAGCGCAGACCGTTAGCTATTTTATAGGCGTTTTTAGACAAAACTTAAATGCTTAGGAAAATAGTTGCAGAGCTTTGACTGTTTACAAAGTTCCGAAAAAATACCGGAGTTTTCAAACTATTAGTCATATCTTCTGGAAAAGGGAATATTTTGCCCAATGGTTTTTTGCGCTTAATAGAGCAGACAAAACTGTAGATGGTCAACATAAAAGCGGGACCAACAAACAGAGGAATAGTTAAAAATTATACTATATCTTTTCACAAAATGCCCAAAAAACCGAAAAATTTCAAATTTTTAATTTTTTCAAAAAATTCATAAACTGGTCAAATTGCCAAATATCTCCAGACTGATAGGTCCTGAGGTGCTCAACTTCCATGAAAAGTTTCATTGGTCAGTTTTACTTCCGGTCTGAAAAAATCAAAAATTACCGTTTTGGTACACGTTAACTTTAAACCTCTGTCCTGTCTCTCTAAAACAACATATGGAAATGAAAGCTGGTATAGAGTAATCGTGGATAAGCATACTTCAAAATGGTGTAAAAGTTTTAAAAATTTGAGACAAAAAATTTTGGGGTGTACCCTCACTCATGGTCTTACTCAGATCAATGATCAATCAACATTTTTTATTCAAAATTCTTTCTCTGAAAAGTGTCATTCATCATTGGCAATTGATTTTGTTTCCCTGGCAAACATGATAAAAGTGTTTACTTTTCATAAAAAATATTCGTCTTTATGGGAGTCGTGTTAATTATTAAATGCTTCATGATTTTATGGGAACAAAATAATTGGCTGTTTTTCCACAACTTTTAAAGGAAAAAATCATCAAAACATTTTGCAAAAGCATAAAATCCCACCACTCCCACAATATTCCCACAAAACCCACTTACTATAGTTTCCATCTATATGTAATTCAAAACTGAAATTGCCATTTTGCCATGTTCATCATCATCGTCATCCGCTCCTTGCTTGCACCGTTTTCCCCCTTCCTTGTTGTCCCCCATCAACTTCTCTCCATAAAAAATGCACAAACTAACGTTCTCACACAATAGCCACTCTCTCCAAGCAGCATTTACATGAGCAAGCACGCGAATGTAATAATAATATTAAAAAATTGTCCGCACTGCACTACATTTTCATGTTCATAGGAGAATAGCAGTTTGGAAAGAATAATGTGTGCAATAACCTAGGAGACAGAGTAGCAGTGAGCAGTTGGCAGCGTACATAAAACTCCTACAACAAAACATCATATTATTAAGTATCGCTAAGATACTTGATAATATTGTGCTCCGGCCGTCCGCCCGTATGCAATTTACTCAGTAACGGCTGGACCGATTGCAGCCAAACTTGGTACACAGATACTATAGCACCTCAGCTACAACACTATTGAATTTCAGGTCAATAGGTCAACTCTAAAGGTCAGAGGTCACAAATGGTAAAATATTTTTACATAGAACCTATAGCATGCGGCACATGATTTTAGGTCAGTTTTTAACCAGCATTACGAATTTACAACCAGTTTGTAACAATTCGTGCATTAAGGCCCTGATTCAGGACCTTAACTGCCAGATACAGCAGTTTTACAGCGTACATGCTGTGCGACATGTAATTTAACAACCAAACTTGGTATACAGACACAATAGCACCTCAGTAACAACCCTATTGAACTTGAGGTCAATAGGTCAACTCTAGGTCAGAGGTTACAGCAATTTCATAACTTTTCATAATAGAACCTATAGCATGCGACACATGATTTTAGGTCAGTTTTTAACCAGCATTACGAATTTACAACCAGTTTGTAACAATTCGTGCATTAAGACACTGATAGAGCAGTTGTACAGCGTATTTGCTGTGCGACACATGATTTTAGGTCACTTTTTGACCAGCATTACAAATTTACAGTCGGTTTGTAAAAAATTGTGCTTTAAGGTCCTGATTAAGACATTTTGCGATACTTAACTATGTGCTTTGCAATTTATTATTTCCATAAAGCACCCAGCGTTTTTTCTCTCCTTTTCTTGTTCTTCTGAGTTAGTGATACGTTTACACACATAGTTTCCTCAGAAAACAATTTCCAAGCGAGATATTATAGTGTCCGACACGATATTAAGTTCAGTTCAGTAGGAACAGCAGCAGTGCCCGGTATACGTACATTTTACACTTCTCAAAAGCCTGTCTTCTTCTTTCGCTTTTTTCATACATACATTTCATACATATAATATTGTACCGTTATAACCGTCTTGGACGCGGACAAACTGAGATAAATAATATAGTAGTATATTCCGCACACGTTCTTCATTCTTGCTGACGAGAGAGCAAGAGAAATTTTGTATTTTTTTATCCCGTCCGTGTATTCCATGCTTCCGATCACCATTATGCCAACACACGAATTATTTTCTAGCGATAAATAAGCGTGTAAAATACGCTTTTGCTTTTTTAATTTTTTTAAGAGAAAAATTAATAATTAAGCAATTAAGCAAAGAGTACATTAATTTTAAGCAACACTTTTTTATTGCGTCCACATTTTGAAACAAATTCAGCAGCTCAAAATATTTAGAATTTTAGAAACCTTTTCATCCAAAAAAATCCAAATTAAATTTTCTCGGGATGCAGTTAAATGCTTCCACCCGAGCGTCTTCAGTTGTGGTGCGGCGGAGAAACTCAAAGAGAAAATAATCTAGAAAGTTGATCGCCCGCTTTCACTCATTTTCTTCACAACGTCATCAGAACCTAAATACCTTGAATAACTTTCTGGATAAAGAAAGTAACCGAATTCCTTGCAAATCGCAACCGTGAGAATAAAGATATATTGACCTCTACGACGACAAAGACGAACGGACAAGTTCCAAAAAAATCACACAATGTGGCTTAATAGAATATAAGCTTTTTTAGATTATTGCTGGTGCTATAATTGTCAATGAAACAAAACGTGCTTTAATAGAAATTAATTGAAGAGATATATTTGCGCACAACCAATTTGGCGAGATTTTTATACTATCCATCAACCATAAATCAACATACTTCTGGAGATTCTTGCTGGACGAGATGATTCATAGTGTTTAAAATTGTACAAAAAACGGGGAATTTAGACTTGAGATTTAACTTGCATTTCTGTACGTGACAATGGACGCGTACAGTGGTGCAGCGCAGGTTGTGTGTGTTTTCATGAAAAGAAGCAGCGTTCAAGCTGAGGATCGTCATGTTGTGAGATAAAACTGCTTTGATGATATTTTGAAAAGATTGGATTTATGGAGATTTACATTCACACACCTGCTGTCACCTGTGTGAGTTGAGAAGTTGAGAGTTTTCATTCGGAGATACAGGTGTGGTGCATGTTGCATACATTATTTTCATGGAGAGATAATTAGCGTACTTTTGAGATTTACTCACTCACGAGATGAAATTTAAGCGTGGGACAACTACGTGCTTTAGGGAGATTAGGTTCCGTCCATACTACTACTGCTTTTATTATTACAACGCTAACGGTTTCGCCGACTTCAACGGGGATAATCAGCCTTACAATTTACCTGTGTGTAACCAATAGGAACAAGAAAAGGGTTTTTTATTGACTGTATCACACTTTGGGAGAGATAATTTTGGACTGTTTTTAAAGTGCTTTGAGGAAACATGGTTGTAACGTCGCGTCGTAGTGGTGGGTACTCTACGACAGGGACAACTAGTGACTTTAGTAATAGTAACGGTGGGTCAAGCGATGATGAGGTGCTAAATGGGGAGTTGTGTTCATCAGAGTTTGAAGGGATTTGTGGTGGAGCGGAGACGTGTCATCCTGGTGGTGTGATTCCAAGTGGGAGTGATCAGATGCTGGAAGAGGATCCCAACGGAAATACTGAGCTAAAGAGTAGCAATAATGGAGGGGAGGGGGCCGGGAGGATTAGGTGGGGGCCGCAACACAGTGGAGCACAGAGATTAAAGTCCCTGTACAGTAAAGGTAATAACAGAACTTTAAAGCGTGGATAATAATGAGTTGTATAGGCAAATTCATGGAAAAATGATCTCATTTTGTTTCCAGGAAAGAGAACTCAGGAGATTGTCTCAATAGTCATGTGTACATCCCTATTTTTCATGAATGGTGTGGCTCTGGCGTTAAGGGCAGAGTTTGGACATTTGCCGACTATCCTGGTTGCAGCGTTTTTTGGAATTCTGGCTGCTGACTTTCTTTCTGGGTTGGTTTGAAATGAAATTCATTAATACTAATAGTTGTACAAAAAGCAAACTCTTGTAAAGATTATCTCTGTACTTTTGCACGTGCCTTAGTTTAAACTGGTGGGAACCAAAACTTGTTTTTTTGGCTTTGCAATCTCGAGTGGTTTCGAGATAAGGTTTATTTGTTGTTATTGCTTAGATTACTGTCATTGCATGATAACTAAATTGCAGCAGCTTAGTTTGTAAAGCTGGTTTTATTATTGCAATAATAATATGCTTTTCTTGGCTTATTTTCTTTGAACGATTTGCAGCGATCGATAGAAATATTTTTGAATGAGTTTTGGGTGAATAGGTATAATGTATAGCATGTGGAAAAGCGTTTTCCGTTAGACTTTAAGTTGATGACGGGCGTGTATATTTTGTTTGATGCAATAATTTGTATGTAACGCAAGGTCGCCAGACGTTAGAGTGGATTTTAAGCGGAGGTTTGCATGAGCGTTTTCGTGATTTTCTGGCATATTTTTGAGAGGTATTTTGCAAAGTTCTCTTTTCTTTTTGGAGTATCAGTTAAACAGCGTGTTTCCAAGGAGCTTAACACGCGCGTAGTGCTTTAATTAGGTCATGTTTTTGCACGAGATATTATTCAGAAAAATAAAGTTCTTGTGAGTTCATTATGCAAAGTAGAAAGTAAAACTGCTGGCAAGCATTATTTTATGTTGTCGCCATTTCTACTAGCTAGTTCAAAAAAATGATCAAGACCGACAGGAAGAGAAAACCCGACATTTCTGGCTAATAACTAGTTACAACAGAACAGATACGAATGTCAGTACTATATTTGCATGAACGTTTTTATTATAAAAGCGCAAAAGCATTTCTTGTCGTGCATCTGGACACAGGATGACGGTTGATCGGTGACGGACATGACGGTATGCATAAGCAGCGTCATAAGTAGCTTGTTCATTATAAAAATATTATTATTATTTTTGGTGCCGCCTGCTTGCGTCCATCTGTTTCTTATCGTTCAATGTTCACTTACACGCATTTAGCACTCTGATACGAATGAAAAAAGTATCATTTTTTGTCGTTTCTTTCTGTGCTGCTGTTGTATAACCTAGTTTTTAACACACTCGTGCATGCATGTTATCGTGTAACCGTTTTTTATGTACTCAGAACACCAGGAACACATTCCAAACAAAATGCAAATGAACATTGTACTTTGTAGTTTGCTTGCATGCAACAGCTCACAACAAGCTTATATGAAAAAAGAGTGGAAATAATGCTTTTCCATTTTCTCCCACTTTCACTTATGGTATGCGGTTGCTTTTTTTACCTTTCGTTTGTATGCGGAATTTTGTGAGAAAAAGTCATGAGAGTGTGACGCTTTCTGTTTATGGGACACAATAAACTTTTTAGGTGGTTTATCGTTTTCGTCTCATTGCTAGGGTTCATGCAACGTGCTTGTTGAATCAATATAAAAAGAGGAAGGAAATGGTGTTTTGATATTTCTTGGAAAATTAAAATGGGACAATAAGCGGATGTGCTTTCTTTTTGATGGTTTATTGTGCTTTTCTTGGAGAGTGCTTAACAAAAGGTCAAGTGGGTTTTAGCTTAATTAAATGTTGGGCGTCATGAGTCAAAGAACATTTTTAGCGAGTGAGATGATTTTGGGGTAAAAGGAGACAGACAATGATAAAAATGAACGCTTTCTTTTTATGTATTTGCAGATTAGTACATTGGGGAGCAGATACCTGGGGCTCTGTGGACCTGCCCCTATTTGGTGCGGCGTTCATCCGTCCATTTCGCGAGCACCACATTGACCCGACCTCCATCACACGTCACGACTTTATTGAGACAAATGGTGATAACTTTATGCTCCCCACATTGCCTCTCCTCTACCTCTTCTACAAACTGGTCACAAGCCCTTCGTTTTACAGCGACAACGTCGGATGCATCTACTTTACGTTCCTGTTAGCTATATTCGTTGCAATGACAAATCAGATTCACAAGTGGAGTCACACGTACTTTGGGTTACCAAGTTGGGTCAATTTTTTACAACAGTATCGCGTCATTCTTCCTACCAAGTTGCACCGCATTCATCATATTTCTCCGCATCAGACGTATTACTGTGAGTTTTTTGTCACTTGTCAGTTTAAATACTATTCTGGCATGATTTTTAATAAAACATTTTTTTCATCGTAGGTATAACAACGGGCTGGTTAAACTGGCCTTTAGAGTACATAGGTTTCTGGAGGTTGCTCGAGTCGTGGGTTGAGTCTGCAACAGGGTACCAACCACGTGAGGATGACTTTAAGTGGGCTCATCACTCGACCAACACCATCACTCAACAGCACAACGAAGAACCACTTCAACGAACGCCTCAAAATCACCACCACGCTGACTAGTTCAATTTTAAATAGACAAACATTTGTATGAAAATTATTAGTTCAAACGATTTGCAACTTAACTGACCATTTCAGTTTTATGATAGTTTTATTATGCAAAAAAAGTATTTTGTAGACAAACATTTACATTTCTTTAACAAAAGTATTAAGTCAGATATAGTTTTTATCTGTAGTCTCTAGTTATTTTAACTTCCGCTTAACAATCATGTGCGTAGGCTTCTTTTGCTTCATTTTTGTTATGTTTCGTGTGGATGGTGTACTTTCAATTTGTTACTTAATTTGTTAACGTACAAAAGAACGTTTACTCATCTGTGAACGGGTCGAGTTTTTTAACGTAGTATATATTGCGTTTTTGTTTTGTTGAATTTTTACCAGATAACTTTATTTTCAGTTTTTTGTAGATATTTTTTGTAGTTTATTTAGAGCATCTACTCAATGTTATATCTAGGTGTTAATGATATTATAGTAGGTATTTTTGTTTTTATGTGTAATCTCAAAAGTGTGGAGAAATGCATTACAATGGTGCAACCCCAGATAATTAAATGAAGAATTTTGTAACGTGAAATTATAGTCGTATTATAGTGTTAAGATTCTTATAAGGATTTATGCACAATTTCTGCCATGAATCAAGAAAAAAAAATACATGAAACAGTGCGCTGAAATCTTTAGGGACTATTGAAAACGCCAACTTTTGCCTTTTATGCTGTGAGCTATAATATACTGAATTATATGTGAGGAGAGTTGAACAAGCTGCGGGAAAACTATAATAATAATTAACGCTGATAATAAATGTTTTACTAACGGACATATTTCTGTTTGTTTTAATTGGAGATGAAATGTGTAATAAGAGGGAGGAGCTTTTGTTCATTTCAATATGAGAGAGGTATGAAAACACAAGTGATTGGTTGTGGAACAATATATAAATTGAATAGAGGAATCAAGAAAATTAATAAAAGATGAACGATTTTTTGGATAAACCTTACA